>KB684046.1:0-15388 GCA_000349165.1 Anopheles christyi
TGCTCACTGTAGCTACTCTAGCAACCAAACACACCAAAAGCCAACCAAATCAACCCCAACCTGCACACCTTTCAACCAAAACCCCCATTACGGAGGCGGGCTCCAAGAGTTCCTTTTTTTTTTTTTTTTGGATCCCGCCAATATCCGGCTTCTACCACTAGCGCTTGTCATACTGCCAACGTTTCGGATGAGTTGTTTTTGTTCTTATTTTGTTTGAAATATCTGCCATCGTGGTCATCGTCTCACTTTGTGCATGTGTGTGTTTGTGTGAGTCTTGGTCATCTCTACACTCGGTCCGAACGCTTATCTAATGGAGATGGCGTTGCATACGCGTCAAGAATGCGCAGCAGCAGCAGAAACACATTCCAACCAGAAGCTTCCGTCACGAGATGACCAACAAGGTCTTTGTGACAGTGAAATGTTGTGTGTAGAGCAGTGTTTTCTATATGTGGACAGGGTCCGACCGACCACTGTCCAGCCATCTCCAATTGCCGAACGTGTTGAGGTTGAGACACATCGGTCAGATCACGCTCGCTTGGGAGCGATGCTGATAAGCAACCGTTTCCTCCAGAGCCGTCGATTGCAAACGACATTGCTGCCCCCCTCGACGGCCGCTGGACAACGATAGACAAAACTCGAGATGATTGCTTGGACCGTGTGATGTCACCACCGTTCGGTCACTTATTCTAATTGATAACTGTGCAAAGAGCAGTACGTCCTGCTGTACGATACCGCAGTGGATGTAGACGATACAACATTCCTATTCCGTCCCCCACCCCCCTCCTTGTGAGATATTGGATATTAGTTACTTCCATCCTTAAGGTGTTGAACAAGCGCTAGCAGAACCTCTCCAACAGTATCAGTCACTCGGCGTGAAACCAATTACCAAGGATTGGTGTGCTAAGGCGCAAACAGAACACTTCAGAAACTGATACGATGATCGTGTCAATTTCTTGCCGCTTTTTACTTGCCGCATCCCAGTGACAGGCAGGCAGTAATTTTTACCCTCGGGTGGTAATCCCTCACAGATAGTTGACAGATAGTGCGCGAGCACTTTGATTCCAATTGCTCTGGTACAAGTTGAACATTATCACTTTCAAGACCGTTCCGATATGTTTAACCTGATAAGACACCGACTAGCCTGCGTGTTGAAAGGGGAGGGGAGGGGTAGGCACATGTTTCCGCTTTTCCACCATCAAAGTTGGATTGAAGTTGACCAGGTCATGTCGTTTGGTCTAGCACAAGTCCAAGTCACACGCGTGTCAATGAATTTTGAGTCACGTCTGCCATAACTTCTAGCCCAGAATTCTAGCGTACCTGGATCTGACTCACCGCATCTGAAACTTGTCAGAACAGGACCGAGCGACGCGCGTCATTAATCATCGTTCGGACCCGCATATCAGCCCAGGCTGACAGCTTTCGATTGTTTAACAATCTGTTTGCCAGTGTGCAACACAGGGCGGATCCACACACATAAAAGAGTGCCCGCCCTACAATGTAATGAGCCGGTTTGTGCCATTTTTGACGCGATTTCGGCAAGAGTAACATATCGCCGCCGCCCTTGCTGGCACACGACACACGGTACTACGATTGGTTTGGTTTATCATCAATCATCGATCAGATGTTTTGGTAGGGTCGTGAGGAACCTCAATGTCACCCATCATTCACCCTAAGAGAGTTGGGGTTGAGCTATAGTGTACACTTCTGTACTGTTCTTCCCCGTAAACAATTACACCTGGACTGGTTTCATTCAGATGCTCAGTTTCATTCACATGCAGCAAGGGCTAAAAATATCCCAATCGGAGGAAGTAACAACTCGCTACGTACTCTAACGAACTATTTACAACAGTCTGTTGATGGAGAGCGATCTAGCCAATTTCATAGAACTCGAACAGCACTCAGAGCGCACTCTCGCGCTCTAAGAACTTCGCCCCATGTGGAATGTGAGATCCCCTGTGGAGAGATAAGGCGTGGAAAGTAAACCCCCTGTTCTTTTTTCTAGCTGGCGCCAGCTAGACCGACATTCTCTGGTTATCTCTGTTCTGCTCAGCATGACGAACATCCGATTGCAGCAGGTTCTGATTGTCAAAAGGGATCAATTCTGATCAATCCGTATGCAAAACCTCGCATGCAAACAGGCACTTGGCACCTGCGGGAGACAGAACAGCTAATTAATGCCATGAGTCTGAGTGACTTTTCCTCTGCACCGCAGTTGTTGGTGTGTGTCTGTCTTGCCTTATCTTCCCGTGTGTATCACCATCGCCCTCTGTCATCGGAATCGTTGAGAACCCGTAAGAACAGCGCATTTGAAAAGAATGTTCTTACGTCATGACAAGGCAAATGATTCGTAACACCAATTTCTCTGGAGAAGAATACAAAATTCTCATGATCACAGTATGACTATGCCTTATGACTAGCGCCTCCTTTCTTCTGTCTTCCAGGGAAATGTGGGAAGCGGTCGAACGGAATCGAAATGAAGAAAATCGTCGGAATGGAAAAACTTCCCGCCATTGCAAAACAGTGATCCTGTCTGATCGTCTACTGGAAGCTGTGGACACGCGAGTTAAGTTCTATGCAAAGTAAGTGCTATATCCTTGAAATATGATGCCAGAGCCACCGTTCTTGTTTTAACCTCTGCTTTCGACGGTGTTTTTTTTTTCTTTGTTTCCTCCCCCCGTTGTTACACCGGGTAACAGACATGGACCGCATAAAAACCGACTGTTACCGCTACACACGCAAACCTGCTACGTCGTGCATGACAACATCGAAATCACCAACCCGGGTGACAGCTCGGTCTACAGCATTCTTACCGACGCTCCCATCTACAAGCTCGAGATTGAGGACGCACTAGACGATAAGTTGAAGCGAGCGGGCGATGGTGCGGTGCGGAAACGACGCAGCAACTGTCACCATGGCTACATTAAGCTCAAGAGCGTGGAGTTTATCAAACCGAACAATCCGCCGGCGCTGGACAGGATGGAGGCGGCTCAGCGCATCATCTCGTTCGGCACAGAGCCAGGCTCGAGCGGACTCGGCCAGAAGCTAGCGAACGGCATGTCAAAGGTGAACAGTCTCAGTGAAAGTGATACTCTCGAGGATGAGGATGACGACGACGACGACGACGAGGGTGAGGAGGACGCGCGTGGGTCGAACCGGTTCACGAAGCTCAAGTATCGTGACAGCATTATGGTGAAATATCCGAAGGATGGGAATGGAGTGTATGGGAAGCGGCAACCACAGCTACTGCTCGCCGGCGTACCATCAACCTCGACCAGCTCTACATCACCGCCGAGCAGTGAGTACGATTACGCGTACATTACCGCAATCAATACGCACCAACCGTTGAGTGTGATGCGTTCGGCAGGAGGTGATGAGGCACCGGTGAGTACGACGGTCCTGCCGGACTACTGCATCACAACGATCTGCTGCCCGATCGAGGTGAACGAGGGCTACTACAGTGATGACGAGTCGGAAGGTACGGACAAGCTGAACAGTCTGTACCTGGTCAAGGCGAACGGAACAGGTGGTGCTGCCGGTGGCAAGATGAGCCATCTGCACCATCACCCACACCAAAGCAATCCCGAGTACACGACCGAGCGGAGGCAATATCTCAACTCAAAAGGCTTCCTGGCGTACTTCGTCAACCTGTTTCAGGATCAGCTCGCCTCCGAGCTGGATATTGCGGCGGAGGATCTGCGCAACGCGACCTGGAAGGGTGCGGTCGTGTACAGCGGCCAGTGGGAGATCATACCGGCCATCCTGTGTCCGTGGCCACGGGAAGCCATCGAGTGGGTGCACCGGAAGCGGGACGTCAAGATTAATCCACTGACGAGGCAGAAGTTCCAGTGGCCAACCCAGCCAATGATACAGAAGGTGAAGTCCTTCGGCTGCCACGTCATCCCGAGTGGGTACGCGCCCAAGCAGGGCCAGAACCGGTACCGTCAGCTCGAGTGGAAGATTGTCTTTCCCGAGGCGGAACGCTATCTGGAGAGTTGCCTCACTGGGACGCAGATCAAAATTTACATGATCACCGTACTGCTGCTGAAGACGTTCGTCGAGCCGAACGTTACGCCCGGTATGAGCATGTTCGGTATGGAGCACCTGCGAGCCCATCTGTTCTGGCAGTGTGAAACCAACTATGCTGCCTGGCCGGAAGACTATCTCGGGGAGGCACTGTTACGCTTTCTGAACGCACTGCTCGACCGTATCAAGACGCACACGCTCCCGGATTACTTCCTTCCCAACCGCAATCTGTTCGAAAACGTCCCCGAGCGGGTGCTGGTGGAGTTGCACAAGCGCATCTTTCGCATTACCGAAAACCCGGTCATGCATATGCTGATAGCGCTCCGGAACCTGAAGCTCCCGAGTGCACGGTTAGCGTTCTATCCGAAGATACGCATCAAGCGGCTCTACTCCTTTCTGGTAATAGACAATCCGCTCAAGATCGTTAATCCGATGCTGCGCGATGAGGACGAAAATCTGGCAGCGGAAGACTCGGACGAGAATGAGGCGAACGAGCGCGAAATTGCGGTCGGCTCGATGGCGTACTACAACCAGCAGGAGGTGGAATCACGCCGGAAACGGACGCGCATCGTGCGCTTTCTCGTGGCGGAGCAGCTGAAGAAGGAGCGGGCGGTACAGCCGGAACGACGCCAGTCGGTGGATTCGATCGATTTGACGGTAAGTGAGGGCAAACCTTCCCATTCCACCCATCACCCATCAAGAAGATTGTTGATTCGAGTAGTTTGTTTTCAACTTTCAGTTTCTGCCGCTCAAGCACATGGAGAACCTGCGCCGCCAGCTAATCTACGGTCTGTTTGTGGAGCATTTCATCGAGATGGCGCGCGTGTCCTGCGGCTTTCGGTCGATCAACCAGGCGTTGATCTATCTGCGGCAGGCGGAACGATTGTGCAACCTGCTGGCGGACGACGAAGGCATTGAGGAGGCACGCCAGTTCCTCACGCAAATCTACGGCCTGCGGCAGGAGCTGGCGAAGGCCAGTGCAAAGGGAGCGGACCGGCCGGCACTGCCGAAGCGTACCAGCACCAGCGAACAGCGCCCAATGGCAAGCCGGAAGCAATCGATTGCGCGCCGCAACAGCAAGCGTACCACCTACACGAACGTTCGGCAACCTTCCTCGGCAGCAGCGGGCGGTGCGAAACGTCAACAGCACCAGCAGCAACCACGCTTCTTCTCGCCCGACAACGAAGATGACAACGAGGAGGAGGAGGACGACGACGGGTGGGAAGATGTGGAGCGAACCCAGTTCCAGGTGGATGGGGGGCGCGGGCAACGGCGCCCATCCCGTCCGCCCACGTCGCAACCTGCGGGCGGGTTACGGCGACGGCCATCCCAGAAGCAACCGCACCAGCAGCAAGTCAGTGTACAGATTCACGCACCAAAGTCACCGGCGGGCGGGCCGCGGCGATCGAACGGTGGGCCGCGGCGCCGTTCGTCCGACGAGATCGATGACATTTCTCGGCTGCTGGGAAACGTTACGGTCGCACCGAGACAGGGTTACCGATAGTTGGCTGGTGAACGAAATAAAATAAAAAAAAGAGACAGCGAGCGAGCGAGCGAGCTAAAGGAGCGATGGAAATGTAAGTGACTCTTCAAGAAGGTTAGGAAAACCCTTTTCTGTGATACATGGTACCGGGAACTGTGACAAAGTGGGGTAGCTGCCGGTAACTGTCTGCGCGATGGGATTGCAGTCAGCTGCTGTGGGAAAATATTACTGTAAATATGTACTGCTCGTATGACACATAGAGAACCTACTGAAATACTTATCAACTAAAGATGGGCCTTATAGAAAAATAAAAATGTAACGAAAAGTAACCAGTTTCTTTTGTAGAGGTATGGCGTGCACGTTTAAAAGAAACTAGCTGAAACGTAAGTACTCGTTGCTGGTAATTGGTAAAAAATGCCCGATCATTGATATTGAATGGAACATACGGTGTACAGTGGCTATTTACACAAAATTAGAGAAATCAGTAATTTATACCAGTTCCAAGTACTCGGTTCTAAGTAACTGGTAGACGTGGCTTATTTTTACTTGAATATACTTGGATTTTTTTTTTCCAATAACAATTATTAATTGGACCGAAATGTCCATAATTAGTCACAGACATTGGACATTTATCTTGTGCAAATGTTCAAGTATACAAGCACAACAATGATGCAAAAAACACACAGAGCATTTTTTTTTAAAATTATATCCATTCATTCCATTCTAATAAACGGATCCCATCACTTCTTCTTCTTCATCATTCTTGACGTAACATCTACGATTGGACATTTGTCTTGTGCAAATGTTCAAGTATACAAGCACACCAAAGATGCAAAAAACACACAGAGCATTTTTTTAAATTAGATCCATTCATTCCATTCTCATAAACGGATCCCATTACCTCTTCTTCTTCATTCTTGACGTAAACGACTTACGCGGTTATGCCGGACTTATACAGGATTACTAGACTTACTTTTACCACATAACCGGGTCGTCGGTCCTTGCTAGGGGGGGACAGTCCGGATGAGAGTTTAACTACGTCCGGGCTTTACAGGAGCCGATGCGTCTATCCATTAGACTACCGTCTGCCCCAATCAGTTTGATTCAGAAAACCTTTGTTTTGTTTAAAGATGTGCTGAGAATCTCGCTCCAGACCTACTAGGTACTTTACGTTCCTTTAGAGTGGCGACACTACCTTAAGTGTTTTCGAGAGTCTTGTCGTCCCCAAGGTTCACCGTGGCAGGTTCACCGTGCAATAAAACCAACCACATTTAAGCAAAAATTTACCACAGAAAATGCACATCTCTACTTTACACCACACAATGCACATCTCTAGCTTCAGGTACCGCAGTAACAGCAGCAAATACACATCTCTACTATCGCATTTTTTGAACGTGCGAAAGTGATAGTTCTATACTAACCTCGACACCATGCTCGGTGTAAAAATCGCCAGTTCCCATCGACGCGTACAGCTTGTAGCCCATCTTCTCCAGTATGCGTATCGAGGGCAGCAGCTCCATTTTGTGCTGTGTGTGTGTGTGGGTGTGGAAAAGTGATAAAATCGATAGGTTAATCGAGAGTCCAGTCTGAGCCACTATCGCGCCTACCTTGTAGCTGCCGATGCTGAGCAGTATCGACTTCCGCGGTATCTGAAAACCGGTTGACATCATCGCCTTCAGGTACGCTTCGTAACGATTCTCCCCAAAGCACGCAACCTCGCCGGTCGATGCCATCTCGACGCCCAGCATCACGTCCGCACCGGCCAACCGGGAAAAGCTAAACTGGGGCACCTTCACACCGACCAGCCCCCGTCCGTGCATTACCTCCACCGGCTCTATATCGGTGTGGCCCACGATGACGCGCGTCGCCAGCGCGACAAAGTCAAAGTCGAGCGTCTTCGACACAAACGGGAACGAGCGCGACACGCGCACATTACACTCGATCACCTTCAGCTCGTTGTTCTTCGCGATCAGCTGCATGTTGAACGGACCCGACACGTCCAGCAGGTCCGCAATGTCGCGCGCAATCTCCTTGATGCGCTGCAGCGTCTCGCGATTAATGTCCTGCGGTGGTGTTACCAGCGTTGCATCACCCGAATGAACGCCCGCATTCTCCACGTGCTCCGACACGGCCATGCACAGTATCACACCATCCGCCGCAACCGCATCGACATCGATCTCTTTCGCTTCGATCAAAAACTTAGAAATTACCACCGGATGCTCCTTACTAACATCCGATGCATGCTTGAGGTACGTCTTCAGGTCCTGATTGGAGTAGGCAACGTTCATGGCCGCCCCGGACAGCACGTAGGACGGTCGCACCAGACACGGATAGCCGACCTCCTCGCAGAACTCGATGGCTGACTCCAGGTTCGTCAGCTCCTTCCATCTCGGCTGCAGAATGCCCTTCCGGTCGAGTTTGCGCGAAAACTTGAACCGATTCTCCGCACTGTCCACCGACTCGGGCGACGTACCGAGTATGCGAGCCTGCTGCCGGTGCAGATCCATCGCAATGTTGTTCGGCAGCTGTCCACCCATCGAAAGTATGATCCCGGTCGGTTGCTCCGCATCGTAAATGTCCATCACCACCTCGAACGAAATCTCCTCAAAGTACAGCCGATCGCACATGTCGTAGTCCGTGCTGACCGTTTCCGGGTTGTAGTTGACCATGATCGTCTTGTGGTTGAGGCGTCGCAGCTCCTTCAAACATCCGACTGCACACCAGTCAAACTCGACCGAGCTGCCGATGCGATAAACGCCCGACCCGATCACCATCGTGTACTGGCCCGGGAAGTCAACATCGTTCTCGGTGGCGCTGTACGTTAGGTAAAGATAGTTGGTCGATGCCGGCCACTCGCCCGCAACCGTATCGATCTGCTTCACGTACGGCAGTACGCCGTGCTCCTTCCGCTGCATTCGCACCGCCAGCTCCGTACTTTTAACACACTGCGCAATCATGCGATCAGAGAAACCGAGCCGCTTTGCCTCTCGCAGCATGGCCGCCTCCGGCACGCAACCATGCTCCAACGCTTCCAGCTGCACCGTAAAGTCAATGATGCACTTCATCTTGCGTAAAAACCACCGATCAATCTTCGTCAGCTCGTAGATCTGCTCGACCGTGTAGCCCGCCTTCAGTGCCGCCGCTAGCACAAACATACGCTTGTCGGTCGGTTGCTCCAGCTCCTGCTCGTTTACCGGCTTCAGGTACGGATCGAACCCATTCACACTGTCCACCATGCGCAGTGCCTTCTGGAACGCTTCCTCGAACGTACGCCCGATCGCCATCACCTCGCCGACGCTCTTCATCGAGCTGCCAATGTTCTTGCTGACACGCGCAAACTTCGCCAAATCCCAGCGCGGCATCTTCACCACACAGTAATCGAGGCTCGGCTCAAAGCAGGCCGTCGTAACGCCCGTCACCGAGTTGCGTATGTCCGGCAGCGGTATCGCCAGTGCCAGCTTTGCCGCAACGTACGCCAACGGATAGCCGGTCGCTTTGCTGGCCAGTGCCGAGCTACGGGACAGTCGCGCATTCACCTCGATAATGTAGTACTCCTCCGATTCCGGGTTCAGCGCGTACTGGATATTACATTCGCCCACAACGCCAAAGTGCCGAATTACGCGTATTGCCGTCGAGCGCAGCATGTTGTACTCCCGGTTCGAGAGGGTTTGGGACGGTGCCACCACAATACTTTCCCCCGTGTGGATGCCCAACGGGTCGACATTTTCCATGTTGCACACCGTGATGCAGTTATCGTACGCATCCCTTACCACCTCGTACTCAACCTCCTTCCAACCCTTCAGCGACTTGTCTATGATGAGCTGGTTCGAGTGGGCCAACGCCTGACTCGCCAGCGCACGCAGCTCATCCGCATTGCTCGCAAAGCCCGACCCAAGCCCACCGAGGGAAAAGGCCGCCCGTGCCATCACCGGATAGCCAATGCTTTCGGCCGCTTCCAGTGCCTCCTGGATCGAGTACACTGCAGCTGACGGTGCCACTTTCTCACCGATTTCGCCTACCCGCTCGGCAAACAGCTTCCTATCCTCCGTCTCAATAATGGACCGTATCGGTGTGCCCATGATCTTCACCCCGTACCGAGCAAACAGTCCCGCCCGTTCCATCTCCACGCCACAGTTCAGGGCGGTCTGGCCGCCGAACGTCAGCAGCACACCACTGGGCCGTTCCGCCTTGATGACACGCTCCACGTAGTAGCTCGTGATTGGCAGGAAGTACACCTTATCCGCCAGTCCCTTGGAGGTTTGCACCGTGGCAATGTTCGGGTTGATCAGCACCGTCTGGATGCGTTCCTCCTTTAGCGCTTTAATTGCCTGGGAACCGGAGTAGTCAAACTCGCCTGCCTGCCCAATCGAAAGTCCACCGGACCCAAGGATCAACACCTTCTTGGGCCGTTCCAGATCGATAGGAACCGGTGGTACGAAGCGCAGCCGCTCATCCAAACGCTCCCGAACGGATGCCACTGCCGGGCTAATGATAGCGCCCCGCCCGTACTCTTGCACCACCTCCAGAAACACATCGAACAGTACCTCCAGATCCGTTGGTCCGGCCGTATGTTCCGGGTGAAACTGTACGCTAAAGTACGGCTTGCTCCGGTGCACGATACCCTCGTTCGTGCCATCGTTCAGGTTCGTAAACAGTTCTTCCCATCCCGGTGGCATTTCGCTTGAGTCAACCGCAAAGCCATGGTTCTGGGACGTCATGTAGCACCGCCGTGTGCCGAGATGCATACAGGGCAGATTGTGACCTCGATTGCCGTACCGCATCTTGAACGTACGGCAGCCGGCCGCCGTCGAGAGGATCTGATGGCCCAGACAGATGCCAAAGATGGGCTTGATCAGGTCGCCCGTTAGCAGGGCGCGCAAATTTTCGACCACCTCGCGGCACATTTCCGGATCACCCGGACCGTTCGACAAGAACAGCCCATCGTACTCGGCCGGATCCGGTCGGGCGTTCCACGGCACCACGTCCAACCGTGCACCGCGGCTCACGAAGCAGCGCACCTGGTTCAACTTTAGCCCGCAGTCGATCGCGCAGATGCGCGGCGAACCGGACGGGTTGTAGGTGCGTGGCTGCGCCAGCGACACCTCCGCCACCAGGTTGCGTAGGTTCTGGTTGCTAAAGTTAAATCCCGCGCTCGATGTCACGCGCGATTGGACGATCTTACCTAAAAAAAAATCAAAGCGTATGTTATGAATCATACTTTAACGCACGGTACGGGCGTACCGTTCCCATTTGCTTCCTACCAAGAATCGTTCCATTTTCCCGTATCTTCTTTGTCAGGGCGCGTGTATCGATTCCACTGATACCGGGCACATTGTGCCGGGCCATCCACTCGGACAGCGTTAGCTTGCTGCGCCAGTGTGACGGTTCGTCACAGATTTCACCCACCACCAGGCCCGCCGTCCAGATGCGATTGTTCGACTCGAAGTGGCGCATCAGGCCACACTCGTCAAGGTCAGCGTCCGGGATGCCGTAGTTCCCGATCAGCGGGTACGTCAGCACCAGTATCTGTCCGTGGTAGGACGGATCGGTCATCGATTCCGGATAGCCGACCATGCCGGTCTGGAATACGACCTCACCGTTCACGGTGAGCGGAGCACCGAACGTGTGCCCGTGCATGATCGTTCCATCTTCCAGGACGAGGGACGCCGTCGTCGGCTTGTACTCACACACCTCCGTCGGCATCGTTTCCTCGCACGGTTCCATTTCTACCTCTAGCGGTCCCATCATGAATTCTGGAGGTTGGAAAAGGTTAAACAAATTAACACCGTCGCTGTCGTACGTGCGCTTTGCATCTGTGTTGGTGGTTGAACGCTGTATCGGCCATATAGACACACTTTTCGGAATGTTTTACAGAATGTTTTTCTTTTAGAACAAAAAAAAAAGGAGTTCTACATCACACGCTACACCCCGCACTACACATAACAATGTATCAAACATTTTTTTTTTTCATTGTTCTTCTTTTTCTTCAGTTCATCATAAGCATGAAGGTGAAAGTTGCCTTCGTAAGGATGGTTTTTCGTGCAAAGTACCACAAATTTATAACACTACCGGGAAATGGTCTAACACACAGCTATCGTGCAGTTTTAAGTGTTAAAACTATTGCACTTAAATTAATTTGTATATTGTCCTTACAACTTCAGTAAGCGATCTCTCCACTGTAAAGTCTACACGTGTTTCAGATTGAGCAGCTCTATAACCTCAAACGACAAACCAGTTAAGCCTTTATTTTTGAAGGCAATTTCGGAGAGCAAAAGAAAAGGAAAAAAACATTCATAGTTCAGCTCGTTCTGCCTCCTTGTATACAAATCTAGGAAGAGAGCTAGCGTGTGAACAACACCAATACAAAACCTTTTTTTTTTGTCACACTGTTTACTTGCTCAATGTCGTTTTGGGCTGGGGTTGATTTATTTGCTTGTGGTGGCGTTGAATCTGTTAGAAGCCCATCGTGCCATCTTTCTACGCATGTTTCCCATGTGCGCTCACCGATAAATCATTTTATGTCTTCCTTGACTAGAGATGGGCACGCTTTGGTGTAACTGGTAAAAGTAACCGGTTATCCATTTGTAGAGCGATTGTTGATTACAACAATTTTATTAATATGTAAAGGTAAAACGGTACGAAAAGTGGTGCTTGTATTGTACTGTTCCTTTGGAAAAATGGTAAATAATTCAGTTGTTTATCAGCGGCGTAGGACCATTTGAAATTGTGTGAAACAGATATAGCTATATTTGGTACATTATTTACGCTAGTAATGTTTATTACTAGCCAAAAGCCGTTTCGAACCAAGGACGGATTGTTACATTTAAAATTGTTGCATAAATCTATTTTTCATTGGTACACTTGAACCAGTACTTTCGTTACAGCTCGTTACAAAGAGTGACGTAATTTTTCGTTACTCCAAAAACATTAATTTGTACTCATCTGCTTCATTGCATCTCTACATAAATGTATTGCAAACAACAAAACATATATGTTTTTTCATACAACTTTGTAATACTTTGTAATACCGCTTTTATTTATGAATCGTAGAATCAATCTGGATGAAGACGGCAACTTATCATGTTTTTAAATCTAGTGGTGAACACGAGGCACTGAAAACCATTAACCTAACACATTCACTTTAAAATTTATATTCTAAATATTTCGCAGTGACTTCCGATCGAGTAGAACGTAAAAAGAGCGGGAACAACAAGCTACATTGTGACCGGCCGATATCGGAAGGGACCTCTTAGTGGAAGAAGAATGAGATTCGAAATTTTGCCTTGGACGTTACATTTTGCTTGAATGTTATCCATCAATTTAAATTGAACACGTTGCGCCTGTTCCGAAAGCGATTACTGACGCTAAAATCCATTATACAGCTTCGTTCTGGGTTGATAAATTGTGTGGCGCGACTTGATAGAAGAACAACGATTGAGTGTATTGATGAGCGCTGGAATTGAAAAATTTAAGAAAAAAAAGGATGTTTCCCCTTTCTTCTTATTGAACCAAAGTTACAATGCGTTTAAAATTACGCTTGTCAGAGTGCTTTTGCAATGTTCTGAGATGATCCACACGCCACAGATGAATGATGAGGGAATGATGGATCATGGTTCTTCCAATCTTTTTCGTTAAGTTCGCCCAAGTGAGTGTTATGAGTTCCTAGCGTTTGGTGAGGCATGAACAAACATATCTGATCAGCGATAGTGATGGGAAACGTACCAATATGTTTTTATATAATAATATAACATGAACAGTATCATGTTGGTTCATTGCATTTACTTCCTTAGTCAACAAATTAGCACATCTCTTTGGGAGCGCTCTTTCTGTTTAGTGATTAGGGAACTGGGATGAAAAATAAATGCGTTTGCGCTTTTAATTCAACGCCTTTCAACGTGTTTTAACACCACTTCAGGAACGGCACAAACGCACTAGGTTCGGAACAGTTCTTCCACCACTAACTTAATTAGCGCAGCGTTTGCATACAATTTCAAGCTGCTAAGCATAAAATTACATTGTTTAGAACTAGCCCGATGTGAATTGTAGAACGATGTTCGATGTGTATGAGTGTTATATTACGCTTACAGATACAGGTTCACTCACTGTATACAGCTCTAGACTGAAATGTCTTGCAAACTACACTCCTACGCACACGTTTGAAAAACTAGAAGAAAAAACGGTGAAGAAAATGTTCCTGCATCAAGCACTGGCACTGCAGCTGAAATCGAACATAGAACCTCCACTAGTTTCAAGTTGCTTATCGCCCTTTTCACCCATATTTGTTCAAGTGCAGCAAACAACACCAACATGTATCTAAAACATATTGCGAAACGTACTGGTTAAATATAGTTGAGCCCTCGTGGTATGAGTTAGAGCTAGATCCGTTACAGTGTTTCACTCTGGGTAAGAATAACTCGAAAAATGTGAACAATTTTGTTGCATAGCATTTGCATGTAGATACAATTTTATACATAAAGTTTCCCTCCAAAGCTCATGTTTTTTTTTTTCCTTCAGCAACTTACAACACACATCAGATACCCAAATGCTTCAATAGCAAGATATTGTTAATTCCACGCATTTAGCATTGTACGTAGTAGGAAAACCCCTTTCATATAGGGTTTTCGGTATGGGGGTATTTCCATTGTATTGATTCTTCAATTACGAGGTGTCAAAGCACACTGGCCCATTGGTTGATAAGTTCCGTCAAATGATGGCCTGGAGTTTTTTTTTCTTCAATCAATATTTCTTACCCATTTTCCGTCATAATTTTGTTTGTTTTTTTTTTTTAAATTTTGAAATTTCGGATTATTGTATGAGACTGCAAAAAAAAAAACGCAATTATTAACAAGCATACAAAAGAAATGATTTATTGTGCAAACAGGTTTCCTTTAGCGTACATTTTGACCCGACATTACACGAATGCTTGATGTCAACAACAAAATTCCGTACTGTTCCGATTTTTGGAACCGAATTCCGATTTTGGAACCGAATTCCGATTTTGGAACCTAGTAGAAAAGCGCAAATACTACCTCCCTGTCCACTAACAGTTGGGACAACGCAGCGTTCACGATTTTCCAGCCAAAAAAAAAAAAGCACGCGAAATGTACGGGAGATGATATCTTCGTATACAAATCGCCGTCACTAGATATGAGTAAAGATACAGTTAAACACGAATCCTAACCGCTCATTCTTACCGTTCACACGCACATACTACACACATACACAACTCTAACACACATGCATAAACTTTCTTACACGTTTTCTGCCTTTTCGTCGGCGGGGCGCCTCTTCACACTTATCTAAGAATATTATTGTTTGAGGAAGCTAAGTAAATAAAGTTTAAAGTAAAACAAGATAACGGCTCCATCCCTAACCAAGGGTTAGCCGGTCTCGCCTGCACAAGTGCGCGTGTAATACTTTCTCCGAACGCTCTCTTCAATTGCCATGTCCCCAATACATATACACACGCACGCACTTCACAGCGGTGCCTACGAAGACATCAAACGCACTGTAACTGCCTTCAGTCGTCTGCGTCAAACGACAGCTAGCTGCACACTTCTTATCGCCCCTTCCTATATTACATCGAACACACACACACACACACTATTTACGGGGGGAAATTTAGAAAAGAATAGCAACCACTATCAGCTAGCTATAATGCCACAACTGCCTACGTACCGATAACTAGGTAGAAGTAACTAGTTTTAAGTAACTGGTCGTCGAGCTGGAATGGAGCGATTGGTTAAAAGTAACTAGGTACGAGTAACAAGCTACAAGTAACTGGCCACTGTGATGTATTTTTAACAGTGGCAAATAAAAGCAACAGTAACCGGTAATGAGATTGTAGTTACAAAAAGTGAATTATTTTAAATGTATTTCACC
>KB684057.1:0-15380 GCA_000349165.1 Anopheles christyi
TTCCAATTAATTTAATAGTGTAATAAATTAGATAGCTGCTTACATATTTCATCTCCCAGTGTGTGCGTTTGTGTTGGAAAACAGAGAGAGAGAGAGAGAGAGAGAGAGAGAGAGAGAGAGAGAGAGCAAGTACTTTGGAAAAAGAGGTGACTAACAACGGATAGGCTACGTGCGTCCTGTGTGGGATTCCGCTGTGGACCGTTTCGAGGAGTTCAGGGTAAAGGTAAAACAACTTGTCTACCGGGGGCCAATGTAAAGCAAATAGAGGCGCCACTACACGGTTGAAGCAGCCCGTACCATACCCAGTTGCAGATGCGACACACCACGCAGGGGCCACTTGATGTACCGATCGACTTCAGCAGCTGTTGTACAGGTGTGCTGCAGATGAGCTTCTTCAGCGGGAGGACCTCCATCGAGAGAGAGAGACCACCAGTTCGGGTGTGTGCATGTGCATTTGCTGGTGAAACAATGTTACTCCCCATGTAGCTAACCCGATCCAAACCAACCACTCGAGAGATGAAGCCACTCGTAGATGTTCATTAATAAATAAACCTACCACCGGACACCTTGGCTAGATCGTGCGCCTTCATCGCACCCAACATCGTCCGATTGCTGGATCCTCCGGTACGGTTCGGTTGAGTTCTACGGTACGAAGGCGAATGGAACCATGTAAAAAAAAACAACAACAATTACCACCATGTAATGGTGTACTATCAAAACGCAAACTTCTTCTGACACTCGCTAAGTGGCGCTTGTTTATTTATGGAAATTTTCAATAACACTCCGACCGTATCGCGTCCATTGGGAAAAAAATGGAAAAAAGGCTTCTCAAACACCGACACGAAGACCGGCTCGAGTTTGTAAACGTGAAATAACTAGAAGACAAGGCATAAGGAAATTTCAAGACGAAAGCGTTCCGGTATTCCGTTCCGGTTGCGATGTAATACGATGTGTGGTGACACTATTCCCTCCTCGCTGCTCCCACTATTCTCGGACCTGGTAGCAATATGTATGGGCAAACATGCCAATATGCAAATCGTCGACGATAAATTAATAGGCAATGGATGGACCGGCGACGAAGATTAATGCAGCGTTGTGCTTGAACATTTTATGTTTTATCATTTCATCTTGTCATCTTGGCTACTCTTCGGGGAGGCTTTCGAGCTCTTGAGGTCTTGGTCGGTTGGAGGTACTTTCGCTAGACGAATCTGAACCATGCGGTCGGTAAATGACTCCCTTTTGGAATGCTGGAAACCCGTCTGGGACAAAGGGATAGTGTGTTTGGCAGAGTGGACAAAACGAATAATGGAAGATTTAGATGAGAACTCTTAAAGGCCTTTTCGCATTAAACACAGAATTATTTAATATTTCTGGTTGGATGGAAGGGACCTTCAAAACGCTATTATTGGAATGCGCTCACTGTCTTATTAGAAGAACATTGTTTGCCTATGTTACAGATACTCCAAAGAATCGCCTGTTCGTATCACACTGTCACAACATGACAGCATCTGTTTAGCCGGAAGCACTTGTCATCTGGTGGTGCAACGATTAACGCACCATACACTGAACCGTGTCGAGTCGGATCGAGCTTTAACGGCGTAATGTGAGAAGTTACGAGCAGCCTGTCCGACTCTGCTGTTGAACAGCCGGTGACCTTTTAACGTTCTCGAGAAAACTGCGGCATAAACCAGCCTCGAAACGATAACGAAAACACGACAGGTTGAAGCAAGCAACACTCAAAACCACCAACCACCCAAACATTGTTCACCTGTGCTACTGTGCACTGTGATTTTAAGCTGCTTTCGGTAGAATTAGCTGCTCCGGTCAAAGCGTTGGAGTGTCAGCTCTCCGAGTCTGCCATTCGATGTCCAATCGTGGGATTGCGTTTCTGTCTGCAGCTCTTCTCAGGGCCCCTTTCCACCCAATGTCACGCTGGATCCAGCAGGTTCTTGGTTAGCCGGTTGGAGATTAGTGATCGCGCGAACGAATCAAGCAACGCAGAAAGGAAACCATCGTTGGCTTTTTTAACGATGACAATGACCTTGCCGGGCACCTCGGGGCTACTGTCGGGCGGGAACCATAAACGGAAGGTGAGCTCCCGTGGGCAGCTTGTTCCGTAGGTCAGCTCGGTTCTTCTACACACATCCTTGAGAAGTGCAACCGTGCTGTAAAGCCATTATGCCATCCGCTTCGCAACGGTAGCCCGGCTGTGTTAGCAAACGTTGGTCTGTTTCTGCTGCTGCTGCTGCAGTTGAAAAGTTGAAAAGTTGTTGTGCGTCATTGTTAGCTGCTAATGTTAGTGAAGGATAATGGGTTCCCAGAAGAGGTCGTCAGGATATCTTGGGAGCGGCTCGCCCTTGCCTATTGCCCCCGCAAACGAAGCACATTATGGGAAAGGTTGAACAAGATTTACAGGAGGTCATTTTAGCATTTTTGGTGCGAAGGGTTCGCACAGCGGATGCTATACATTTTTGGTGGAATTAGAGTTGATGTTGTTAGTTCGTGATGTAAATGTCATGTTTTGCATAATAAAACTCATGTTTGTTTTTTCGGTTCAGCCTATCAGTGTTTTGTGAAGTCTGAATGACATTTTTTCCTCGTTGTATTATTGTTATCCTTCTCTTAAGAGTAAGCTCTTGAAGTGTGTGTCCTCAGTCACATCACGAGTACCAAATGTACGAAATAATTGCATCCCATTAAAATTATTCGCACAAAAATCACGTTTGATGTGAAAACTGTGCAATGCGAAAAAGGTACAGGCGGCGAATTGTTTCACCAAAAAACCTGAACACTTTTCTCAGGCCCTTCCAGTGGACATGATTAATGTAGCTCCCGGTAAGGGCAATCGGTGAGTGCCAAGAACCAAGCCAAGGGGGGAAGCGTTTCAACGCGCAAAAATTCACCCAACTCGATTAACGCCGTGACGCTCGCAAGTACTAAATTATCTACCTTTGCAAATCTGCACCAACTTTCCATATGCAGGCACTCAACAGTCAGAAAAAGGTAGCTACGTAACAAAAGAGGCCCGTAAAATATCATCCACCGAACGGGCCCAGGTGAGTTTTTATGGCCCATCGGCAGCCTCCATGCGGGTTCGTCGTCATCATCAACTGCAGCAGTCGCGATCTGGCGATCAGACGCTCAGGATGTTGGAGGATTCTACCCAATAATGTGCTACCCAATTTCACAGTGGGCTCTGCTTTTTGGGTGATTTGTTGTATTCTTACGTTTCCTTCTCCTTTTATTTGGAATCCAAATTTTGCACACAACCGGCAGGAGAATCGGACTGTGAGAGGTTGTTTTTGCTGCCGTACCTTCCCGCTTATAGGTGTTTCTATAATAATGTGCAAATTTGTTGACCATTCTGCATTTGAATGCTGCTGTTTTTGTGTCTTTCTTTTTGGTGTTACGTAGGAACCCTCGATATCAAGGCGGGCGTAATGTTCGCTAGTCAGCAGAATAGATTCACCCCCAACAAGACGCCCAAGGAGCCGTAGCATGCAAAAGTGTCATAAGTGGCTGGCGACGGAACGGAAAGCGAACGCACGGTGAAGTTTATCTTCCGTGCCTTCCACGGAATGCACACCACCATCCCTACTCTCCCCCGCCCTCCTTTTGCCGGCTGGAGCGATGATGATGATAAAGCCGGCAGATTAACCCCTGCGCCGATTGCATGCGTTGATGCTTGCGCTGGGTTGCGCGCGTCTGCGGGCAGCTTTATCTTGATTTGATTAATTTTTATGATTTCGCTAATTTGAATATAATTCGTATCGAGTGACACACACGCCAGCATCGGTCGGTAGGAATGGCCATTAGTTTTGTAGCCTGGCGTTTTTCAACTCCGTACCCTCTGCTTCCTTGCCCTGTATTTCTGTGTGTGTGTTTTTTTGCATTCAACCAACAAACTCCTGTGGCAGCAGACACAGCAGAAGTGGTCCGAAGGAAAGGACAATAATTTATTAGGATCATTTAACGGCGAGCAAATTAGTCGCTCTGTGAATGGGCAGCGAAATGTGATACCTTGGAAAGCGATCTTGGTCCACACGGTGGGTTTCGCAGTTTGGTGGCAGGAGGCAGTGACTGAGTTCCGTGGTGAAATGCAGCTTGCACCCTTGCCCAGAGCCACATTATTTGCACAGTTTGTGCCCTCGTTACTCTTGCGCCCGTTCGAGCTGGCATCATCTAATCGGTAAACTGGTACACAAAACAAGGCTCTTGTTCAATTTAGCTGAAAGTGTGAAGCGTGAAAAGTAGCACATTGGGTCGTGTTTGGGCTGAGATAGGTGAGATTTTAAGAGTACACCAAGAGGTGGTAATAAGCGCAACACCGGAACAAGCAACACCTGCCTGGTGGTGGTGCTGTTATCGCCGGCCGCTTATGACGTCAGCCCATCACGACGATGACGGACGGCCGGTTGTGAATGATTCGTTCACCTTCCAGCTACGGTTGCGATTTTGCTCGAACGTGCAACCATTCCGTGCTTCATACTACTGGATCCATTGAACTCTCGCGGAAATGGCGGGAAACCTCGCTACAGCTCACGCCTCATTCGCACGGCTTATCTGCTCTCCGTTCCCGGAAACGTTGGAAGTGCAGTGGCGAGATGTTCACGATGCAACGACAGTTTGACCAGTGTGCAATGTGCATTCAGCGTTGCTTAGTTTCGGCTCGCTCTCTCTCTCTCTCTATCTCTCTCAAATGCTCGATGTTTCGATCGATGGGTGTGATGTATGACATTCTGCTGCACTGACATAATTCCAGCACGTACGGAAGGAGGATGAATGAGATGGGAATGACTTTTTTGTTCGCGATATTGTATAATCTGACGCACCCCGGACGTGCGACATGGCGGGCAATTATTGGACACTTATCAATGGTCGTCGGTCACCGGCAAGTCATCTATCACCTTCGAGAAAGCTCCTCTCCCTCTTTATTCTCTCTCTCTATCTCTCTCTCTCTCGCTCTTGGCAAGATACCGGTTAAGCGATGGATCATCGAACAGTTGAAATCGTGCCGACGACGATTGGCAAGGTATGTGTATGTGTATGTGACATTTTAACACAAATGACACCACTCACAAGCTGTTGATACTTGATGGCTCAGAAGACCTTCCCAGAAACAATACTTGTTGGTTTATTTGACAACAAATTTAACGTTTTAGAAGAAAGATCTTGCACGTATTTATTATTTTATGGTACCGAAGCGGTTGCAATTTATATTTATTGCTTTCATAAGTGGTGATCATATTTGTATAGCGATTGATTGCAATCTTTCGAAGATCATATACTTTAAGTGACATTTTAAGATATCGAAAAGAGCTAAAAAAACATTGTTTTAATAATAATCCCTATTTTAGGTAGGGTTCTCCATTAATTTTGTTTAAAAAAAAACCTGGAACCTTCAGCTTTGGTTTTTTAATACACTTTTGTGACCTGAAATCGATCTTGATTTTTCTCATTTTATCGTTAGGTAAATATAATATATTAAGCTCGCAGTAGCAGAGGAGTCCGCACCTACCCACATGCAGCCAGGCGCCGCTGCAACAGTGTGTACAGTGGAGGTATCGTGTGTGTTTACCCATTCTGAATAATTTCTATCGTATCAAGGGGATCGATCGTCTTACCGGATGAGTGGCTGATGCTCTATTTTGCTTCCAAAGTTTGTTTATTTCTCGCACTACGCCGTATCTAAACTGCTTGCTGTATCAACTATGCCGTTGTTTATTTCACGTCAAGTGCATATGAACCGGGCCAGACGCAAACTTGTGCAATCCACTGTCGTCTATTTTGATGATGCCAATTTAAATCGCAATTTTAAATCATAATTCAAAATGCTACATCATCTTCTCCTTCTTCATGGACTCATTGCTGATTGTTTAGTAGAATCATCAAGCAAACTTTTACGCGCAGTACCTTCTAGCTAAAATCTGTCATATTGAATCGAACCATTTAAAGCAAACAAAATGAGAGGGTATACTTTACAGTTATTGTACATTTAACGTATATTTCCCTAATCATCAGCGGTCATCAAATGTATCGTTCGCCTTCTCCTGATCACCTTCACTTTTTCACGGAACCTTTTAAATCGGTTCCTTGCCACTTTCCCATTGATTATCCTCCGTTAGCAGGAAGGGAAGCCATTGATATGTGCTTCATTTTCAAGCGCCAAACGTTGCATACCTTTCCGACGATCGTAATCATCATGGCCGTGTTCTTCTCTCGTCCCTTCTCACCATTATCACCACGATGGGCCACGATCATAATCATTTGCCCTGTTTCGTCTTCCATTTCCCTCAAGCAACACACAGTGTCTGTGCAGTGCCAAATTTGGCAACGCTACAGCGAGAAACCTCATGATGATGCCGGTCGTGTGTTTTTTTCTTGTTGCTGTTGTTCGAAATGGGAAAGAAAGAACGGAGGGAAGCGAATGCGCACACAAGCAAAAGTGCCAAACCTGCGCACCCCAAAATTCGTACGATCGCGAGCGAGATGACAAGCTGTAGCAGAGCTTTTCGTTTTCGACGGGTATAAATGATCGCTTTCGGAAAGGGCGGGATTTGAGGTGTTTCGTGTCTTCTTCATCGAACTCGCTGTTCTTGCGTACCGGGCGCGTTCTCTGCCTCGTATCGAGGGGGTAGCCTTGGGCTGTTTTCTTCACGCGATCACTCTTCGCCGCACTAGTGTCTGCTCTTTCGAACACCTTGCGGTCTTGAGAGATGGCTCCCCTCTCTAGCTCTCCCTGTGAAGTGTGGTTGGAATGGTTTCTTTTCGGTTTGCTCGTTTTCTCGCAAACACGATGCTTTTCTACCTTTGCCCAACCGGCTTCGCACAGATTGTGCTTGAATTGATGTTTCATGAGATTTGTTGAAAATCTTTTCCCATTGTTGGATTGATACTTTCCGTTAGTTTTGTTAAGTTTGCAAATTGTTCTGATTGTATTAATCATTATGAAGATTTATATAAGAGTGACTTATATCAATGTAATGAAGAGAATGAAAAACAATTGAGATCCGGGAGATAATGTAATCCTTCTTTAAAACAAGATTCTAAAACGAAAATAAAATTTCATGTTAAATATTAATGAACTTACAGACATGCTTTACTTATTTACAAACAAACTGAATGATAATGTTGAAGATTTTAAAATTTACATTCAAAAGGCCACAAAGTCTCTCCTTTAATTGACGAGTGAAAAGGACGAAAGAAACTAATTGATGAACCGGTTACGGTGAGTATCAAAACTGCAACCAAATCGAACGTAATGCTGATAAATGTATTTTCCTTAATTCAATTGCACACACACACACACACATACACACAGTATTCCACGGTACCTGTATTGTATTCAGGATGTTCGGATGAGCAAGTCAAAACAAGTAAATATAGTAAAAAGACCTCGTTTTTTCTCTCACTCATTCCACTAGGCCAAGCCTATCCACCCTCGGCCCTGTGGACTGTGATTATGTGCTGGTGAAGCATAATGTTTTGTACCGTTCCGATCAGTTCATCCGGTCGATGTTCATTCAACACGAAACTGCTGATACATATTTCAATCGCCAATGTTGCCGACTGCTTCAATGCTCCATTGCAGCAGTCTCGGCAGCCCGATGCAATGGAAGAATTTCTGCTCGTCCAACACATTTACCCGCCGTGTACGCATCAACACGCAGCATCAGAGCATAATCTCGATTGGCAGTGTATAAAATGATGAAAATAGAATAAAGAAGCTTTTGGAAAGCTTACCTAAACGCACACAAACGTGCGCTCATCGCGCTATCGCTTGGATTGAATAAGGTTGCGAGTGTGTGTCTGGATAGAGGGAAATTTTAAAGTTAAAAAAAAGTAATATTGCATCCCTTTGCACGGTAGCTGAAGGGTGACTTTTGCAACTGCTAGCCATCTCACTTCAACTTAAAGCTCTCGTCCTCGGGCAGCCACCGCATCCTTTCGCGAATGGAGAGAAAGAAAAAGAGAGCAGCAAAAGCTTTCCCTTCGCTCAGCCGCTCGACTCGAGCACATCCGAAATCTACTTTCCCTCCCGCACTTATCGAGCAGTTTCCATTGGTTTACTGGTTCGCATGCTCTCTCGCTCTCGCTAGGCAAGCTTTCCAGGTGGTGCGAGGCCAACACAACCAAAGGCGCAGGGAAGGGATGAGACTTTTCTTTTCCTTTTATTCACCTCCATCCCTCACGCACACACACACACACACCATCGTGCGAACGTTCACACACTTTGTCTTACGGTGGGTTGGTGCGTTGTGAGGATCATCTCGCTCTCATGCATGCCGCTCTCTCATTCGTTTGCTTATCTTTCGTGCTTTCTCTCTCACTTTCGCTCGCTTGTCGGTTCGCGCTGTTCCTCTTGCTCTTGTGATGGCGAAGGCTGTTCATTGCTGCTCGGGCGTGAGGTAAGGCGAGCTTCGAAAATTTTCAACCGTCAGTCTACTTAGTTCTAATTTAGTGCTAGTCGAATTACCATCGCTTCGGCGGACCGTTTGTAAACCCGGACCTGATCGCTGATATCGCTTCCTGACCAGGAGGTGTAAAGCAGTAAACAGTGTCAGTACCAATTGCGAGTAATTATATACGAGTGGAAAAACGAAAGAAAAATTTGCACAACGGTAAGAAAAGCGAAGAAAAAGGTTTTTTAGTGAATTTCCTCCCCATTGTGAAAACTAACCTTCTTCTCCTGCTGGACGTGCTCGACGTGTTTTAGCAAGTGTGCTCGTTTACTAGAACCACGTGTAATTTTTAAATAATTCCACTCGAATGGAAAACGATTGCCGCGAAAGAGTTGAACCGTGAGCGAGCACGTTTTCCTTAATTTTGAATCTCAGTGAGCAATACCACACCGCATCCAATGTCACGTCGGAATCGATCAGAAGTGCGCCGGAGAATTCAAGCTATTGGATCTAGTAGTGCATCCTCATTTGCATAACCCAGTGTCTGTGTGCATGATCGTGTGTGTGTGTGTGCCCGGGCAAGTGTACAGTTTGCAAGTGAAAAGCCAATCAAATAAATAATTAATACAGCCAAGTAGGGTGTGCTGCTCCCTAGCGAGACAAGTGCATTTTTGCGAAGGTGTGCCGTGCCAAAGCGTGTGACTAGGGGGAAGAAGTTTGCAGTGTACTGAGTGAGGGAGGCTGTGTGTGTGTGTGTGATTGTGCGTATTTGAGTTGCCTTGTGCACGATTGTGAGGAGGGGTTGAGTGGCATCCTCATCCTTGAGTGCCGACTGTCCGTCGGCCACCGATAGCTGGATGCACCGGAAGAGTGCAGCGAGGTCGCTGCCTTCTACGTCACGATCGTCGACTTCGTCCATGGGACGCGCTGGGTGCAATCTGTGCAGTGACAGCCGAATGGGAAGCTGGAGACAAACGCCGGTCGTACGCGTCGTCCAAACGACACCCGACCCAGATATCCCAGCAATGCAATCAACAGCCCTGCCCTGCCCACTTGGGCCGTACGAGGTGGAGGAGTTGGGTGTTAGCCCGGATGAGGAAGGTTCGGTGAGCCACAGTCGCCCAGGATCAGTGAGTCAGTGTCGATCGGCAGCAAGCGGTACGGTGCGGTGTGTGGCAAGGGTGTGCGGACCACAGCAAAGCAGGACAATGGTGTGGCTGATGGTGGCGTTGTTGGCACTGGTTCAGCTGACTTCCGGCTGCGGTCCAGGCCGTGGCATTGGAGGTCCTCGACGGACCCGGAAGTTGCTGCCACTCGTGTTTAAGCAGCACGTGCCGAACGTGAGCGAAAATTCGCTATCCGCGTCTGGTATGCAGGAAGGCCCGATATCGCGCAACGACAGCAAGTTCCGCAGTCTCGAAACGAACTACAACAAGGACATCATCTTCAAGGACGAGGAGGGTACGGGAGCGGACCGTGTTATGACACAGGTGAGTGACAACAGGGATGACAAGAGAAAGCTAACGAAATTGTCCCGAACCCACTTCTATGGGTCCTCAGCTATTCTTTGGGTTTTGTAATATTCTCGAAGGACTCTGGAGTTGTCGTTAGTGAGCTGGGACCTGGTTGGATTATGTTGGGAAGGTCGCACGCGTACCGGCAACTCATTACACCAGCTCAGGGCCATTGCTGCATTGGGCCGTCGTAAAAGTTCCTACAATTTGCTCATAAACTTCCGTATTTATCGTTTTACGGCAAGGTCCTGCGAAAGGAAGGCCAGTACCGACGGGTGGCAATGATGGCCTTTCACACCAACGTTTCAGCAGTATAAACACACACTGCCGGGAGGGCAACACAAACTCTGACAAGAAACCGGCCAAGAAAGTGTACCGGCACACTGTTATCGTTCGAGCGGGTGTAAATGCAACGTTTTGTTTGATAAATGCTACATCGTCGACCTCATTTCTTTCTTTTTGGTCGCACACACACTTGCTGTTCGCACAGCCTTGAACGGGCTTGATCCACGGAAAGTCTCCCTTTCCCACATTCCAGAAGCAACAACCAAAAAGGCAACAAATGCCATTACAAGCGTTAACCCCGCTTCTTGCGAAGCTGTGCAATGTTTTGGGGAATTACCTTTATCGGAGTCGTGTAAGTCGATGTGTATTTTGTTTCTCCTCCACTCTTGAGCTCCCACCCCCCCTCCCCCTTCTCGTCCCGAGTTGTAATCTTATCGGTCGAAGTAGCGGGACTTGCGTATCAGCGCTGGATTAGGGGCAACTTTACGATCGATTGCAGAAAACGAGCCGATTACGCTGGCCTATTGTAATATGTGTCACCGGTGTAGTGCGTTCGAAATTTATGACCCAACGGGGAGGCTCCTGCATCGAAGGGGTGGCTGCAGTGATTTGAAGTGGGTCCCGGATGTATTCATTGAAGGGGTTTTTTGCGTATTACATTTTCAGCAAGCAGATAGAAACCGTAATGAGCATCTGGCTTCTTTCAAACCATTCAAAGTGCGACTAGAGCGCATTACTTCAGAACAGTTCCAGGAATGGGGAGTTATGGAATAGTTCCAATAGAAGAGAAATTGCTTCATCGTGCAGTTGGTTTCCGGTACGATATTTGTCGTCGGTGCCTCTACTTGCGTCAACGTTTTCTGCGGTCTCACGATCGCAATCGAACGATGTCAATCTGGCTCTTCTCAAGACGTCGACAACCGTTTTGATTGTTTATTTCTTTCCCCTTTTCCTTTCCATTTCCCCCTGTGCCACACCACACCACAAGCCGTTTGGGTTGGCGAATCATGCTCCCTCGAATGCGCTTTGAACGAAGTAATGTAAATAAATTATTAAAATTCAATTAAAGTGGTCACGGGCGCGACTGTTTCTGAAGTCTCGTCACTTGCTGCATTTGCTTAAAAGATCTTGCGTTCATTTTTCCCCATTTACCATTTACGATCGAAGTGCGTACAAACATTGAACCGTACCGTTTGCTGTATGATATCGAAAATCACACCTAGCTACGGAATCATCGTACACCGCGCCCGGGAGGATCAATGAAATCCCCCTACCGGTGGAATGCCGGGGGTTTGTTTGAGTAAATCTCGAGCTCTTAAGCTCTTGAGCAAACTCGTCCACCTTCCGTAAAAAACAACAATCCCATTCCCGGTCGATCGATCGGGCGGGTGTTTTTTGGGGTCGCTTTTGTTTTCACACCCGCAACCGCAAAGGGAGTGCTTCAGCAGGGGGGAGGGGGGGGGTCTTCAGTAAACGCAACACATACACGCTCATACTGCTCTAGCTGCAGTGTGCCAAGAGAAAATGTGGAGAGAAAGCACACGTGAGAGTTGAAACTGTTTGATCACATTAAAAATTAAATAATCGCTTCTTGAGCATTTTCTGCTCTTTTGTTTACCATTCCTTTCAGGGAGCTTTTCTCACTGTGGTAGGGGAGGTGGAATAAAAAAGGGGTGATGTGGAAGAAAAGCTTTTAAGACCGTGAGCTGGAGTAGTTGTGTACCAAGGGAAAACAAATCCATAGACAGGGCTGCAATCGAATCGCAAATGGAAATCGCAGTTTGTAGAAGTGTAAAGGTGAAGAAAGGCGGTAGGGAGGGGTAGACAGAACAGAACACTGAAATTACCATAAACACCACCTTCGTTTCACGAACCAAGCTAGTCTAGAATGTCCCCTTGTGTTGCTTTTTCTTCCTTGGTTAAGAGGACGCATTCAGCTTGGGAGAAAGGAGAGCACGATGGGAAGAGAAAGAGAGATATGCTGGACACGGTCCGGATGGCGTTACATTTTGATGTACAAGCTGCACGTGGGGGAAAGAAGGAAAGCGAAGGGTGAAACACTTGTAGCGAATGTTGTTAACAACCGATTGTCAAACAAGGGCAGAAGTGTGTTTGGATCTCGTTACCAATTTGTTGATCCACTGAGCGGACACTGTATTTGACATGAGTAATTAAAAGAGCAAGAAAGCTGAAAGAGCACACACATACACACCGAAAAAAGGGGTAATCGTAAGCAAACGATCAACGAGTACGATTGTGGCACACGAGAAGATAAACCTTCTGAGCCGTTGAATAGAGGGGCGGGGGGAGAGTGGGTTGTAAACATGGCAAAAGTGGGTGGTGGAAAGGGGCGAGAGATATAAATCTGGTTCAGAACGTAAATATTTAACTGTCGCTTTTGACAGCTGCACGATGATGTCAAATATTTGTGCATTGTGTACTAATAAATGGTTACGATCTCCTACCCTTTCTCCCCCACCTTAGATTTCCTACCTCCAATTGGTTGGTAAAAGAGTGTAATTGAATCAAGACATAGAGACAAAAAAAAGAGGGATATAGGGAAAAGGGACCGATCGCAGCCAAAGGCCCCCTCAAAGGGATGAGACGAGCGGGTGTTACTATGTGTTTGACGGAACGGTATTTATTTCACAGCTTCATGTTTGGTTGATACTTTCTGGCACCGGCACCCTTTATCGCACGCGGCGGTCTCGATAGTTTTGACACTTGCTCGCTAGTATGGTCCGATTCGATCCACCGACCATACACATAAAAGGAATGGGTGAATGTTTTGTGCCGAACACTGGCACATTCAGGACAGGTGACCCGGTTGCGGCACTTTTGCGATTTATTAGCGCTATTAGAATTGAACTCACACAGACGACGAACGTCTTTGCTTGCCGCCGATACGCACCGAAATGGGATCGCGTTTTCTATGCGAGCATTGTCAGCAGGTGCGACAGTGTTCTGCGTCGTAGCAATGCGGTGATTTATTAAAGCAAAGATTTATGCACATCCCCCTTCTTCTGGGCGCTGCTTAATGTCGTCTTCACCGTCGGGGCTGGATCGTAAATCATAGCAATAGTGCTGATCAGGATTACACATCAATCGACATTCCGCCCGCTTCAGCGAGACCACCCATGAAGTGTTTTTTTTTTTTTGGCAATTGTTGACCTGGTTTTAATGTGGCATCATCATTAAGCGTTTGATCCGGAGCCGGTTGCCGGAAAATAAAATCGAAAAATTGCACCACCCCAATCTGGTGGAAAAATAGTTTACGATCGATTTACGATTTACGGCGGTTTCGCTGCTCGTGTAGGGAGTTTAAGGGAGTTTATAGAGACGGCAAGATCGCATCGCTAGCCGGATGGAGACCGGTAATCGGCATTCCCGTACAAACCCTGTGTCCAATCGTCCAATTTCAATCAATTATGGAATTTATATGGCACACTCTCTCCCCAGCGCTATACAATTTCGCGCCACCCAGCCCACCCCCTTGGCATAAAACCCGCGGGAGGAATAAAAGGTGTGCGGTTAAGCTACCAAGACGACGTTTGGAAGCGATTTTTCGTTACTCCGCTTAACGGTTAAATATTTATGGTTACGAATTGCGCGCCCGTGTGTGTCCATGCCCCGTATGTGTGTGTGTTTGTATTTGGCGAGAGCTGTAAAGCTATAAGCGGAGGGAATTAGTTAATACGGTTGTAAAAGGAGCTTTTTGTGAAGCTTGAAGCCTTTTATGCTGCTGCCATTTGGAGTATGGGAAGAAAATCGGATACTGTCTGGCCTTCTGAAGCAGTCTGAAGCAACTGAATGCCCCTGTTGCTCCCCTTCACACACATGCACACATGCAGACATAGACACGCATTTACAAGGCGCTAATTAGCGACCGAGTGCGATCCGACAAACAGAAATAAATGCTCTGTGGCGGTTCCGTTCGCGAGAAGCATTTTAAAACAAAGAAACTTTGTTGAACTTGATTTTGGGCACTCCAAGGTTCTTTTTTCTCCCTTCCCTCTACTCACCCCCGTTGCCATCTCCCCGTTGCTAACAATCAATTGCATCTCATCAAAGTCGAAATAATACCTCACCCACCTCACGGAGGCCTTAAAGACTACAAACACCCGTAAACGATAATGATGGCACAATAAAAGTGAAGGAGAATAACGAGAAACCGCATACGATAAAGAGAAAACAAACGTCTCATAAAACGATAAACGCACCGTAGGCCTTTATTTTGGTGTGTGAGTCGATGGATGCCCACCTTTTTTAGGCATCGACTTCGAATATTACAAAGTGCCGGTGTGGGTCGCCCGAAAAACTGCGATTAAAAGTCAATCAATTGATTATAATTGTCGAGCCGAGGTATTTGTGTTCTGTCGTTGTCGTGTGCGAGTGGAATTCCGAGACCCTGTTGCCCGATTGTTTGAAATAGTTTTTGCGATTGCAATTGCCCTTTAGAAAATGCTTCCAGTTTAGTTTTCAGCAGCCAACAAACAAATGAGATGAGTGGTGGGCGATAAAAGTGGCCGCAGGAAGGTTAGCGTACACACGCGCGCTCAGCAGGGCTGTAAACCTATCTAAATGGCATTTAACAGCAGTGACAAGGGAATGGGAGGAGGTTGGAGTTTATTTTTAGAAGCGAAAAACAATAGCTTCAACGAAGCAGTTGCGGTTTGGAGAGCAAATTGTTGCATGCACGTCGTTTCTTGGCTTCCCAAAGCGGCCTTCTATGCGGCTTCTCGATCTTACTCAGCTTGAACTGCCAACTCATCGTTGTTGGGTTGTTCAATGGGAAATATCTCATCTTGAAGCACGAACACCGACGAACAGGACGAAAATGGCGCACTCCGAGCCAAAGCATCTTGGCGGAGAAAACCGATCCAATCGCCGTATCAGTGGTAAGCAATCACTGGGCAGCGAAAATGTCGAACCGTGTGCAAGACGATGGGAAAAGTCTTCCCTAAAGGCCAGTGCGTGCTGTGTGTGTGTGTGTGTGTGTGTGGGAGGCCCAACAAGGCAGAAGATCGTGCTCTTGTGAGGAAGATGAACGATCGGTCCACGGTACGATTAAGGTGCTTAAACTTGTAGTTACGTATTTGTGTGTAGGATCAGTGTAGGGGTCGTGAACAGGATGTAGAAACACGGGGTACAACGGGGGTGGACAATGAGCTTGAACTCC
>KB684068.1:0-15287 GCA_000349165.1 Anopheles christyi
CTATCAAAATTATATTTAATCCCATACAATGCCTTATAAAACTGGCTTCAGGTTTGAGTACATTATACAAAGCATTTTTTGTTTCTTCAATTAAGAACATCCCGAAAACGCACATGTTTCGTCCGGCAGTGCTAAGCGCCTGAAGGTATGCAATATGCAATAAGTACTTTTAGATAATTAAACAATGTGGAAAACTATATAGCTTGATGGTTTTGTTCAATTTATGGATTCATATAGTCCCCCAACTGTTCATCTGCTGCTCATTACGTTCGGAAAAAGCATTCGGTATTTAATCTGCTTAAAATTTCCTCTCAATTAACGCACAATGCACGTTGCAATCATTAGCAAAATGATTCGCTTCAATTGTACAATCAACCGAAACCAGAGAGTTACGTGACAAATTTAGCTCCATGCACCAGTACCACCATCTCGCTGCGTACTGTAAACACACTACTATCGCTTACACACGCTTACATGCTGTAATCATTTTACGCATTCCACAGAAAAGGACGCAACGACAGTGTTAAGTACTTTTATCATGGTTTGCGTCGCGGGCGTATAGGTGAGTGTGTGCTTGTATCAATGCTCGTTTACGAGACTTTAATGAAGCTTTGGTTACGGGTTTGTCTGTTGACTGTGCTGAATTGTTAATCACATCATGCTTTGAGTGAGGCAGCCCAATGCTTGCCTTCCTGGCTTTTAGCTCCACAAGGGAGAAGGAGAGGTGAGGTATGAGAGTTCTAATGAACAGCGAGTTTTAATTAATTTATAAATCATCAACATCCCAAAGTACTTGAAAGACTTTGTACGTGTCTTTAGCAGTCACTCAAGAAAGCTCGAATCGGTTATGTTTACGGCAGATTGGAATTAGAAATATCAGTCGGAATATGTTTCTCCTAACGTAATATGAGAGTTCATTGGGAAGAAAAGTTAAGAAAGAATTAACCAATTCTTGAGTAAACAGAGCATCTTCATCAACGCCAACGAGTGAGAGATCTATAAAAAAAATGGTCACATCATTCGGTTGCAGTTCATTTAGCAAATGAACTCCATATTCTAAACAGTAAGAAGGGGCTTTAATAAAAACCTTACCAGCATGGTGAGTGGAGGAAAACACAGGAAGTGCGCCGGAAGAGATGGTGGCAAACATACATCGACAGAAATCGGACCAATAAATTTGATTAGATATGCAGTTCGGAAGGCACCGCGGCGCCAAAAGTTTCACCGCATTCAAAGCTTTCCATCAGCCATAAAACTTCTGCCACGGAGCAGAGCAGACAACAAATAAGGTCCCAATATGAAGGTGGATAGAAGCTTTTATTGCGATAGCCATTTCGAACTGTCGGTGGGTGAAAGCTGGCAAAAAAAAACGCCTTGGCATGAGAAATAAAGATTCTTGGAAGATCTTCGCGTTTAAGGTACCGGTACAATAAAAGTCAGGCGCAAAATAACAAAAAAAAGAAGAACGAGATGCCTAGAGGGCTGGCGGAATATTTGTGCTTTTTTTTTGTTTTGCTTTGTTCCTATTCCCAGTGCAGAGCCATTTCTTTTTTCACCTACGTCCACAGCCCATTCTGATGCCAACAAATTGGTCCACCTCCAAATGAAATGGGGAGTCGCAAAAAAAAATACACATACCTTCTCATGCCAAATGTGCCATCCAAATCTTAAAAGTTATACCGGTGAGGATGGAAAAAGAAAAGCATAAAATAAATACCCTTCCACCTCCAACTCCACCAGCTACCTTGAGCGCAGGCCTGCGAGCGCGTGTTAGCAAAACAGTTTGAAATGATACATTGATTCAATTGAAATCGACAGGAAGGCGGACGGAACGGCACCATCTTCAAAGCGGGACTGTAAAAGCAATAAAAAATAATGTCTAGTAAGCAAATCTGAACCAAGATTCCCAAAAGACAGACAGATTCCACAAAAAAATCCAAATCGTCTACAGGCGCCTTGATTCCTTGGGCGAACATAGTACCCCCTAAAGGTATCTTGAGATCTGTTTCACTTCCGAAAGAAAAGTTTATGAGTTGTTATTTTCGTGAGACAGCTCCACCCTCGTGGGGGCGTTTGTGTGTGTGTGTATGCTACTCACCATCGCGATCATAATGACTCCAGACGTCCATGAACTGGTTGGCGGACAGCTTCTTTAGCTCGCGCGACTCCGGATCCCGGTACTGGCGCATGAAGTTTTGTGCCTTCTCCAGATGTACCTTGCTGTTGGCCGATTGCTCCATTGTTTCCGGTTTCCGATTGGTTGCTGTGCAAGGAAAAACCAAATGCCGGCAGCTCTCCAAGTTGCCAAGTCTGCAAGTGAGATAAAAAGGAAAAAAGGGTTTTCTGTGAGTGAAGTCTCAAGTGGATGCACTGGAGATGAGGGAGGGTTGTTCGGTGCTAAAGGTCTCGCTCGAACAGCAGCGAAACATTACTCAGAACAGATTGACCAGGTCCGGCGACCCGGTGATGTGGGACGTTCTTATGAAGCGTGTAACGCATTGTCGAGGTTGCTCTTGTGGATACGGATCGATGCGCCGTATGCAGGGGAGGGGTTTGATATGTGGCATTCGGTGTTGGGACGGTCGTAAACATGGGTTCCACAATGAGTATGACAGCTACAACACAAGCGGCAAGAGGTAAACAGCCTCGAGAGGAACCGTATCTTGGGAGCTCCTTCAAGATATTGATTCTTGGGAAGGATTCGCAACCCCAAACCTTGGATACGGGATGACAAGCAGCACGCAGGACGGGGAGCAAACCGGTTTGAGTAAACATGGCAGACAGCACTTGTTGCAAAAACTTGCCTCAAGCTTTTACTACTGTTTTAAGATTGTTTTTCAAAAACCCCTCGTCCTAGGGTAGTGTGGCTGCCGTTTACTCGATACGAGAAACGGAGTGGCTCGTGTCTTGCAAAAGCAAAATGACCGCAGGCAACGAACCGTAGCGCGTACGCAAGATTCGACCTCAGTTTCTCTGCGACCGGCAGCCTCTGCTCGACAGCTTGTAATTTGATTTCCGATGTTATTGTACACATCTTGAGGTTGTTCGGGTGCTTTTAGCGTAAGCCGTTGCGTGAGCTAGTTTTGATAGCGAGGCATAAATTACGTTAGCTTTTGTATTCCTTTTTCCTTTGGGTTGAGAATAAACATGTTGTCCCTTTTGAGAGGGGAGGGAAGCAAAGGATGGTAACATTATTTTAGAAGTTTAACACACTTCACAAACGGTTTGTGAGCGTGTTTGTTTGCACGAAGTTTGCTCTGCCAGGCCAGCTGGTTTAAAGACATATTTTAGAACACATAGTCATGTGTTGTGTTGTAATGACAATACAGAAACTAAAAAGGAAAGGATATTATTTAAGAAGAAAAATACATGAAACAAATGGGAAAAATATACACAACAAAAGAGAGAAAAAACCAACAATGTATATTAAACTCCTTGAGGAGCTTCAACAGAAACACAATCGGAAAGATCAAACATTAAACAAATAGCAACAAAGAAAAATAAATCAATAAGATTGAAACAGAGATACAGGAGAAGCAAATAAAACTTATATCTTTCGGTACAAAAACCAATTCATGAAAAGAAATATTACTATTAAAATGATTTCTCGCTATCGTTTCCATGTCGTTTAACTATTCCCAACATCCAAGTTGTATGGAAGCAAAATTTTTCTGCCAACCAAAAAACTAATTTACGAATGCAATCCTAACCTCACAAGCCTTGGCCAAGAGAACTTGGTAAAAGTTTGTCCTCGTTGTAATGTAGCGAAAAACTTTTTACCACACACTCCCTTACTTACCAGCAGCAGCTGAGACGAGGAAGCAGTATAAAATATTCACACTTTGACTCAATTATCTCGAGCTAAACGCTAATACGAAAGGACAAACGTTGCAACTTGAGACCGAGTGCTCTCGACCGCAACACCGACGGGAAACTGGCAAGCGGAGATTATGTAATTGATGAGTCCACTTACGGCGATGAAGCAACATACTTCTTCTTGCACTGTGTGTCTGTGTGCGTGCTGGGCATGATATAATTAGTTGCACCCTAGAGCAACCGAACTTGAGCCACGCAAGCATATCCACCGCTGGGTATATATCCATTCCGAGGACTCCGTGTTCTTCTGCCGAAGTGATGCATGATGGAAAAGATGCCATTTTTGGAACCATCCAGTGTGGAAGGGAGTGCAAGAAGCTAAAATTGTGCTATCGTTCGGTGTAGTGTTGCATTTTACAGACAACTATGAAGCGCACCGTGACACCTGCGTTTTGCCCTGCCCCGATTTGCCTGCCAGCAGGAAACCATGAGCCAATCTTTGTGGAGAAACTTTCGATTAGCTTGCCTGTACCGGAACGAGTAGATTAAATGTGCCAGCGTAGGTTTGGTTCAAGCCACCGGCTTAAGTGAATTAATGTGATAAAGCTTTACGCTTGTCTGATCGTGTGAGTCCATTTATGATGGGTATTTAGAAGCTTTTAGGGAGGATTGCAGGTTTGGGAAGTATTAGAAAGTAAGTAAGGACAGAAGAAATGGTAAAAATAGTCGCCATTGAAGTGGAAAATCGGCATACACCATATGCCTTTCATGGGTTCAAAGCTTCATTTGACCCAGCGCTACATACGCAGGAGTGACTATCCTGCTGTAAGAATGCTAATAAACCAAGAAGAAGATATTTTTCTAATTCTCAAAGCTGAGTAACATAAAAAATGGAAACAACGATAAAACACCTAAATCCATTACTACAAAGACAAATTCAATCACACTAACGATCCCAAAGTTAGTTCAAACTTTGAACTTTGCATGTTCACCTGATGTAACTTTTCTTAGATCTTTTAAGGTGTAGAGCACATTTCACCTACACCAATGCACACGTGAATACACATTTACAACAGCATTTATTATAGTATTCTGGACAATTGTCAGTCAAAGGTACTAACTACCACTACGGAAAGACGCGGAACATTCCACGATTCCGCTTTCCCTAACAAACACCCAAACCGCCCACTACCGAATAAAAGTGGTTCCGGCCCAATCGACGAGCTTCCGTAATTGAAACCCGGAGCGTATCGCATCCCCAGCCGACATACAGTGCGAAAGGGAGAGAGGGGACCGCATGTGTAGCGAGCGAAACTTATACACCAAGGGTGTCAGGTTGACTACACATGACCTAGGCGCCACCACCGGGCGCATGTATGCGGTACACCTTCGTTAAGTGCACCCCGAGTAAGTAAAAGAGCGGTGAAACTTTTCTAATTACTGTAGTCACCGGGTTCGAGAGCGTGAAGAGAGCGACCGGGTCGGTTTCGGAGGATGAATGGGCGGGAAGTAAGTTTTCGGTTATCGACTCAACCCTGCGCCCGGTAGGAACAGGCCATCGTTATCACCTGTGCATAACAGTTTCGAACGTTTAGGAGGGTTGAAGTACATTTTAGGGGAAGGGAGTTGGGGGAAGGACAAAAGTAATGTTAAGAGACCGTGTACGACTTATGTAAAGGAACATTAATATTGTGCTGTTTTCAATAGCATGTTTTATCGGTCGTGTAGAATAAAGAGATTAAAGTAAAGGGTTTACATGTTCTCCTATTGTTGCCAGTTGTGTAGCCAATCTTTCAAATACGTTTTTGGAACTAGTTTTAACTTGTTTGCTGGTATTAAAAATAAATTGAATTTCATGTTTCTGTATTCATTTTCAAAACTGATGTGACTGAATCTGATAACTTTACCCTTTCTTTAGTGCCATGAACATTAGCTCAACCGGACGACACACACAAAAAACCAACTCAAAATGACAATAAGAACAATGGTAATCGTATTACCGTCAATACCATCTAAATTCCATTGCACTTTTCACTTCATGAAAACCATCGACCTCGGGTTCGCTCGACAAGCCACATTGGAATGTTACTTTACCAAGAAAAGAAAGATGTTTCCGCGGTTAAGTGGGACCCACAGCGGCAAAAAAGGACACTCTCACTAGCCATGGTTTTGATGTAGTCTCTGCTAGCGCACACTGTCAGGCAGAACGACATCCCAGCATTACGATTTCTCCGAACCTGCCCGGCAACCGTGGAATGGAAGCGACGTCGTAACTGTCATGTCGAAGGTTAGCCCTTCACAAGGTAGAAGGGACATCACCACCATCAGATGAAATGGTACAGTACCCTCCTCCGAAAGAAACCCTTCCAAACGGAAGATAAAATTCGTTCTTCTGTCTTGGGAATGACATCGTGGTCCTAGTGGAACGTTACTTTGCTTCCGGTCGGATGTTGGTGAAATTGGTAGCAAAAGCAGCAGACGTCGTCCAGCTTCAGGACGGATGCAATTTCTTGTGTCCCAGAAGGGGATAGTGGGATGAGAGCCGTTCCACCGAAAGCTTTGGATTTGAAACCATCTAACGAGCTTTAATCCTACGCTATCCCTAGCTACCCGTTGGTGACTTTATCGCTACCTCGATGCTACCACGTTCCATCGAAATGTGATCGAAATATAACATCCCTTTTCCAAACGCCCAGCTACCTCCCTTTATTCCCCCTTCTGTTCATCATCAGCGTGTGCTTTTGATTCGCTTCAGTTTCAATTTATATTGACTTCCTGCGGCCATCCAAGGAAGCCGAGGTTTTTCGGCACGGATTCAGTGAAAAGCGTTTGGTTGAGAAAGGGTGCAAAAAGTCTACCTTCTGGGGTTACCATTTTGCTGCGAATGAAAGGCGACCATCATCCGGCGCTGCGTCAGGATTAGTGGGTGGGATTTGAATGGGTTCAACGACCAAGCGGCTATGTGTGTGTGTGCACTGCTTCTTTCAATGGCGGGTTATTTTATTTAGCATGCACGCTTGAACTTTGACGCCATTGTGGAATAAGTTTTACGAAAGGGTTTGCGAAAAGAGATTTGGTTGTGGATCGTTTCGTTGGAGACAATTTTAAATTTGATTTTGAGAATATGTGTGGTACCAAAAGGAATACAAAGGAAGATTATAAATATATTTTTTTGCAATGGCTTTGCAAAACATATTCTCGAAAAAATGGGCAATTAAATTCGCACCAACGATCGTAAATGGGCATCAATTCCCAAAACTGATTTTTTTATGCCAATGAGTCGATTATGCAAAGCACCATATCAACAATGAACCGAAAAAAACATCCTTTCCGCACTGAAAGTGCGAAACGTGTTTCCATTTGCAAAAGAACATTAAGTTGATTTAGTCATTTCCTGACTAGATTCTCTAGCGCACTCACCATCCGCTGGAATAAATATCCTTTTGCGCCGTGAAGTTATGCAAAAGAGAAAAAGCCAAACGATAAACGACACCCGATTGCATACCCCAATTTGCGGGTGTGCAAGGCATGAAAAATGGACTCTCGAGCCTGATTTTAGAACACCGTCCAGGTGCGCCACTGTACGATTGTGAAACGCCGATGTGATGCTTGATACCGTCGCCTGATACTGTCCTATCAACACGGAACAAGCAAAACATACCCGCATAATTTATACAGTTTGCGTGGAGTGGTACGGACACCGGACAGAAGAGCGAATAATGCAGCACGCAGCAAAATAACTAGCAAGAAATCGAACTGCATTTCAATATTGCAAGCAAAGTGGGGTATAATAATTCGCAGCAAAAGGAGCGAAACTTTTTGCTCTATCTATTGAGAAATAATACCCAAATCATTCAGGAAGGAAAGCAAATGGCATCGTTTGAAAAGATTTGTTGCCGCAGCGGTGCAATTTGTTTTGAAAAAAAAAAAAGTATTATTGATACAAATGCCAAAATAAATTTAAAAAATCTTTGTCGCAACTAAATAAACTCAAATATTGCACAAACTTATAAAATCAAAAATGTTGTATGTTTTAAAACCAAGAAAGTATCTCTTTCAATATTAAATGTTTAAATTTTAAATTTACTAGTTTTGTAAAGCTTCCTGACAACTGCAAACCACCCGTGCGCATACTGAACGTCCACCCTGATTTTGGCGCATTGCGAGGTTATGTCAGATGAAGTGTGCACACAACCATTTCCCTCTGCTGCATGGAGCATCCCCGTAGAAAAACCGACATTCAAACCGGGAACACCCACAACGCTCGTGATATTGTATTTACCAACAAACTGCAGCTACTCTGTGTGTGACTGAAACGATTCGAACGGACCAACGTACACGTTCCCCAGGCCGTGGCATGAGTTATGTTTTGCTAAAACTGCTAGCGACGTTTCGATTCCGCTTGATAAAACCGGCAACCAATTGTTCGTTCGGCTTTTGAGCAGTAAGGCAAGGGTAGATTAGTGCAGGACAATATATGCATGCACTGTACTGTTGAAATGAAACGCTTAGAACACTCACACAAATAAACAGACACGGGAGGACAATGTAAGGGTGAGAGAAGATGCTTTCAAAAGACTGGCATCATAGCATCGAATCGAGCTATGATTTGTGCGTCCTGAGGGAACCATTGTCCATGCTGCATACAATGCACTACGTTTTGCACTGAAATCAGTATCGATGCAAGGGGCAATAAAACATGAAATGTATACGCTATGCTCGAACAATTGAATTGTCACCTGGAGGAAGTACGTGATAAGATTTTGAACAGAGGTTGCAAAGTTATCCGTAGGATTATGGACTGTACGGACAACGATTACGGTAACTCAAGCCAAATTAACACAGTTTCATGTTCTTTCTAGTGAAGGAATGGTATTGAAATGAATACTGTGCATGATGCAAGTTAAATTCACCCAGAAAATCAACATAAAGACGGATGAAAATCAAATTATTCTTCAGAAATAAGCAGAAAGATTTGAATTAAGCAAATAATCGAGTAAACTACGTTTCTATCAAACTTTTCCCTCTCCAAACATGCTCTTTTTTCCTGCGAGCTTTTTTCGCGAGCAGACCACCGGCAAGCCGTAATATGTTTGCAGCCGGTGTAAACGGAATGTAAATTTGATTTCGGCAAGATTAAAAGCATAAACCATCCGCACACCAAGTTTCCTAATGCACATACCGCATTCCCCCCAATAAGCCGGGGTTATATAGCGGAGTTCGTACATTCCGCGAGCGAGAGGAGGAAAAAGCAATTTCAGTCGGTTTTTTGCAGCATTGCATTCTTGGATGGGTCTTTCCGTGGATGCACCAAAAATCGTTTTCGAAAAGTGGAAACATGTTTGTTTAGGTAAAATTTTTTATTCCATTTTTGGCAATCGGTGTTATGTAATTTCTAGCAATTACTAGAACAAACATTGTATTGCATTTAATCAAAATGGAATGCTTCATGGTAGCTAAATGTTTGTATCAATTATAAAATTTAAAAGTTGTATAATAATTGATGCTATGAATTTCCAAATTTGGTGCGAAGTACACATTGATGAAAGTTAATGGGAAATTAATGACAAATAAATGTTAGATGTATGTTTATAACTGAATTATTTCGTTGATAACGTTATTGGGACTCTATATTACACATTTGAACCATTTCAAACATTGTTGCACCACATTACCGATTAAAAGAACTTCACCTTCACCTACGAGAAAAAAAAATAGACAATTGTTTGTAAGCAATATAAGTGTTGTATAGAACGAAATTTGATTCTTAACCAAATCAATTTCACCCGTATTATTTCTTCCAAGATAGCATCTCAACCTTTGCATAAGAAACGCTAACCGTGCAACAATACCGGAACCATGAAATTCGTTACCAGTTTGATCGGGATATTGTGCTCCTTCTAGCAGTTCCAGGAAAAACTTTTCCCGATCCCGATTGTGAGTGAAGTAATTTGAGAGCGGCCAGAGTGAAAGCTCAAGTGGCTCGATTCAATTCGGACTATGCGACCCACGCGAGGCGGAGCAATGGGCAAACGAAACAGGGTATCAAATTTATTTATAGCAAGTAAGCTGGATACGCGATGGTTTGAAGGTTTGAAGTGAGAGAAGAAAGAAAACCCCCTTCGACCCCAAAGAAATGAACGATCATAAATAGATAAACACTTGGAAGCCCCTTATCGATTTGGAGAAACGTTTTCTAGCAAGTTAAAAAAAGGGTTTTACAGAACGTTTTGAGTTCGATTGTTATAGAAAACCCGTCAGTAAAGCCATACGGTACGGTGTTGAAATAAGAAAAATCTAGCAAACGGTGGCCAATTTACTTTTATAGCAGCAATGAAAAGATTATCCAACGGAATGCCGACCGTCACGCGTACGCGTTGTGTTGGGTAGGGAATCGAGGCCGGAGGTAGGAAAGAAGTAACGACAGTTTCAATGAATTTTAAATTAACTTCTACAGTGTGGCGGGTGTTAAAAAATGCAAACAGCCGTACGGCCATGCAAACGAGATGCCAAGCAGACCGAAAAATGCAGATGCCAAAGCGTCGAAATGAACTGGAAAATGCCAGAAACCAGTACAAGCCAGTGTAAGAAGGGCACGGCGAGTTTAAACTTATTAAAGTGAATGAAAATTCGGATGTGTCTAGCTTTGAAAAAATAACTATATCTTTAATTTAATATTATTTTATCCAATAACGACAACAGCACCACTCAATATTGGACGTGAGTATTTCAACACACGAGGAACGTATTGTGAACTCAGTCAACTTACCACAACATTACGCAACTGGTTTACAACCGGATTGAGTGGGAAAAAAAATCCTCAATCAGTATTAACACTGCATTTATCTCTAAAAACCGTTTTTCATCCAGGAAGCTTTTAAACTTCCTTCCCCCCCGCAAGACTTTCGAGTTATGCTGGCTAAGTGTACATTTAAGAGTAAATAAATCTTACTAATCGCAGCTCTACTTTCACCTCTGCTCTCCATCCCAACTGGCCGTAGAATAGATTTTATTTTCGAGTGAAAACCTATGCCAGTATGCTTTGGAACAATTTTGAATCCATTTCAGGAAGTACAAAAAAAGGAAGCAAAATGAACACAAGTTTATTTATGTGTGTTTGAGAGGAATTTCATTCTGCTTCTAGAAGCGTTAGAACAACTGTATGATCTGGTCTCATTCGTGCCTGATAAAACGCCACGATACTACATTCCGGATGAGATTCAAAAGCGTCTATCTAAGCAAAGAGCTTTTATTTGACTTGCACGAAACAAATCTCGAAAAGGCTTCCCTCTACCTACCGGGGAAGCAGTGTCAGTGTTTCAGCATTGATTAAATTTTCAGGTACGTTGCGTGACAGTTATCACATGGAACGGGAGGGAATGGTACACTTCCGAGAAGAAAACAACCGGAATTGTCAACCTTTGTGAGAAAAGATACACCGCCAGGTGGAAGCTATGTTTTTCTACGGTATGGTATGCGCCTATGCCTTGCTACTCGTGGCGTGGTTTTCTCGAGCTTTTTTCCACGAACGAAGTGTTACAACATTCCGTTCCCGGGGCTCACTTTATGGAAGCTACTTTTGTTGAGGTGTCTGCTTCAAGTGGTTATATTCTATGAAGATTCATGACAAAATGTGAATGCCTTTGCGTGATTGTTGGAAGAAAAGCGACGCTTGGCTTCGGTATGGATATTGCTGACAGTCACACTATGCAATGAGCAATAGCAATTTTTGTCGAATGAAGGTGTTGTTGAGAATAGTGAACTGGGCAAGTTTGGTGGTTTTGGAAATACAATCTAGATTGCGTTAACTTATAGACCGATACTTTCATTGCAAAATCTTGGAAAAGTATTACGAACATAAAAATGTAAACAATCATCCAAAAGACAAATGTTTCTGGGAAAATCCATCACCAAAATAGAAATCTGCTATGCCAAACAAACAAGGCACTTCCGAAAACAGCTTCAACTGCCGCCTAGAGCCTTCTTCTGCCTTACTGTCGCTTCCATATTCATCAATCACGGAGTCGAACTGTGGAGTTACTTCCGCTCGCTCAACATCAAAGCGTCTGAAGCTGTCTAATTGATTACTGCTGCTTGATGAAGTACCGACAGCAACCGACTTCTTCAATGTAGCCCACACACACAAAAAAAAGGAGCCTTCACACACAAGGACATCGAAAATAGGACAACCGTTTATAGAGTGTCATATCTGTGAGCGGTTGATTCAAGGAAGTGCCACCTAATCTAGACCTACCGTACCCACCAGCTTGGTTTTGTGAGGTTACTGCCTTTTACGTCAACGACACTTGTTGCGCTTCGTCTCAGAATACAACGTTAGGTCTGCGTGCAAAAAAAAAACAAAAAAAATGAGAAAAGCTGCAAATCATCTACAGCGTGTACACACATCTCAATCCGCTTCTTCACCCAACCTGGCGCTGTGGTGAACGCGTTGCAATAGTCAGCCAGCTAGTGTTTGTGCTGTGGTCAGTATGATTGAAGTTACCACTATTTTTTGTGTAGCTTCTACTATCTCGCACAGTACACCAAATATGAACGTAAAGTTTATCGTTCCGGTTTCTGACACCTTCATCGGGGTTTTGTTGATGCTGGCGTACAAAAGTGTGTGCGAGTACACGGGATGAAGTGATGAACGGGTGGAAATGAGTTTACGTTCAATTTCCTATTACATGTGCCCGATGCGCTGGAATGGACATGGCAGAAGTGACATCCAATTACGTGATAGTGAAAAGCTTATGGCTTGATCGACAGGCTTTCAAGCTGCAGTTTTGGCGTATATAGACACATTCCAAATATAGTTCAAGTAATACAGTAGTAGTAACACAACAAGTAATAGAAATACGAACTTAATCCTGTACGCTCATCAATCTCGATTTCGGTCCATATTCGGTCAGTATATTTGGACTCCAGAAATCAACCTGGCCTTAAAAAAATGGCACCAATTTGTCTGCCGAACGAGCGAGGACCACATTTTTCGCACCGTCTGCACCGTCCATTCGGTTTAACGGAACGAAACACTTCACATGGGTTGACTGACTGTCGGCCAAGGGTCGGTCCATGGTGCTAACGACCAACCATAGCTCGGGGAAATAGTATCGGCGTTCCGCTAATGGTGGCTATCAATTTTCCTGGCCCTTCCCATCAACGTCAATACCTTTTGGGGATCCATCAATTATACTAATATTTATCAGCACCTCCACCGCCACAAAGCGGGCAACCGATCGACAACGGCTCTCTTTGGTATCGCTCGCCGGTCCGTGATTGGCTTCACACATCATATCGTGTGAATAAACTTTGCCTTCCCCCCCCCCCCTCAGGAAGGCACCGGCTGTCGATCCCCTGCGACGGTGCGGATCGAATTGTATCCACCGTTCGATCGAAAGGATATTCGGGATAAACTGTGAGTGAGACTTTTTTTGTGTTCCCTATCTTGCTTTTCCCTACTTTCATCGAATGATCTTTGCTTGAACTCGGTACGAATGTAAATAATGTTGGTTCCGTTTGTCGAAGTATCCGATTTGATGTTTTTTTCTTCAGGTTTATATACCAAGGTTCATGGTCACTCTGTCACGTACGATACCAGCCGGAGGGAAATGAAAAGATCGATGGTGTGATTTACATTTGATGAATGACTAACCGGTGTTTGCTTGCAGGGCAGGGACAAAACTGACGTGCAAGTGCGTTTATTTTTTATCGTGACAAATGTAATAAATGGTTTTGGTGCCCTGTAGGTAAATAATAATGTAGACAAAAAAATAAGCAAGCAAGTTTCAAGATTGAAACAATGCTGAGATTTTTAAACAATATAAACGGTTTGGAAACTTGTAGAAATCTCGTGATGAAATTCGGTTTTTCGATGTCGAAATTCTCTTTAAACACAAGTAATCTTTCAATCCCTTTATTTGTATTTATTTTCATTTTCGAAAAGTAAAAACTTCTTCGAATTTCAGTAATGATCGTCTGGTACCAGTGCTCGTCGATGTAAAAGCATATTTACTCAACTTTTAGGACTAAAGTTCCTCTACGACAACGAAAGCACGATTCGGTAGCAGCAGCAGGAGGAAAGCAAGCTAAAAGAAAATTAACTATTTAATTAGATTTTCCTTCGCTCCATTTGGCAGTCATTGGGGCGCACACCAATAGGGGGCACGGCCAGCGTAAACGTATGCTACCAAAGGGACTAGGGAGAGCTTTATCACGTACCACCACTAATGAAATCGGATGGCGAACGAACAAACTCAACACCCGCTTTCCCGCTGTTTTCACTCACAATCGATTGGTTTTGCCGCTCTTGTCTCTCTCGCTGTGAAACGTAGGTAAAAAATAAACTTTGTACACATCTCCAGAAAAGCAAAGCATGCAGAGTGTAATTTTATGGCATGTAGTAGGTGATTGTCCACGGAGTTGATTGAGAGGAAAAGAAAGTGAAGCATGCACTTAAACCAACGCTTGCAGCACACTGCGATAAGCTAATCAAATGAAATGAATGGTTTAGCAGTGTTACTTGATTAAGGTACAAGATTAATGGAAGAGGTAAAATGAACTGCCGTTCCGAGACCTTTTCAGTAAGATTTGATTTTTTGTAAATAAAAAAACGTTATGTGAGACTTTTCACTTTTCACTTTAAAAATAAAAACATATCAAACTTTTTTAAAATTAACATGACACTAAACTTCGGTCTTACCTTACTGAAGACCGATTGGGTAATTTCTCCTTATTTGTTGGCGTTTCGCTAGTTCTGAAAATAAAACAATAAATTATTTATTAAAAGAAATGAAAACTTATGTTTCATTGGTAAAAAATATTATTATTGTGAATGAAATGATTGTGGAGTAGTAACAATTAAGTTTTGAAATTAAATGTTAAACTCCTGTTAAACAATATTTGACCAAACTGCCAATTTACAATGTGATCTTGATTAAAGTTTACTATATCTTGACAAAACCTTTTTTTGCAAACGCTTACAAATACTCATACATTTTTCCCTTCGCTAATGAACGCAAAAAGGGTCCATTTTTCCTTCTTCCGCTAAGCCTCATCAACCTACGCCCTCCCATGGTGCGTCGTCTTCTATCGATATTTAAACGACGTCGTGCAACGCAAATGAGTGCGCTTGTTGTTTGGAGACAAATAAACATGCAGCCAACACGAATTATTTCGTGGAACATTACCAAAAACCCCCCAAACCACCATTCGGCCCGGCCAACCATTTTCGGACCCGTCCTCAGTAAACGAACCACCAGCGGACCACCATTTACTGAAACGAGTTTCCGGTAACGAGTGATGGGCGCACGCATTCCGACAAAATGCTGCAAATAAACTGCCCCGGAATGCAAATGCCAACTTTTCCGGTTTGGGTTTTATTTTACACCCACCGAGTGGAACGATATTTTCCACCAAATTTCGTCAGTCCATCTATTGCGGTTGACTAACGAGCTGGAAATGGATTGTTT
>KB684079.1:0-14933 GCA_000349165.1 Anopheles christyi
CCAGCACCAGACAGCATGACACAAACTTTTCTGTAAAGGCCCACCGGATCCACCTATTAAGGGTCCTTCCCGGCAAACCGCTACACGCGCTGTTTATTCAGCATATTTATTTACTGCAGAGGACAGTTGATACTCCCAAAGCTTGTCATGCACACAGTTATACAAAAACAAAGTCTAAGGCAACGGTCTCGATAGCATCAGCAGAACACTGAGGCTAATGTGTGGTAGACAAATGAACCACAAACAATATCCAAAGCTATGCAAGCAGATAACTCGATTATGAATTAAGTTTTTGCATACAAATCATTATACGATTATACTCGCGTGGCATAGCCTCCTATTTCGTGGGAATCACATTCTCAACCGTGCCGAACTGAAGTAATGCCGATGGTCTCGGTGGTTTCCAAGGGGTAGAGAAATTAAGTTAAGTTTAGCTTCAGAGCGGATGCCACCGCACGCGTTATCCCTTTGACCACAACCTCTTACAGTAGAGGGGGCGTCACATTTTCCATCGGTCGGAATTTCGTCAGCGAAAAAAATCACGTCCTCCCTATAGTTGAGGCTAATATAATACTTAAATGGAAGAAGCGACAATCCAAACAGCAACAACAACACAAAAAAACGAGCACGATGTAAAACAATACACACTCCCACCCACAAAGGGATGGGTTCCAATGGTGCACGTGTATCGATTTCATAAACGCTACAAGGAAAGAACGAGCGAGAGTGTGGAAGAATTGGAAAAAGACACACAAACACACATTATCCACTGTAGGAAAACACTTACGGAAACCTAATGCGAAACACTGGCAACTCCCTAGGAACTTTCTCACTGATGAATGTATATGCACCAGAAACACTCCCCAACTCTATGCAGGAGGAAGAATTCACGGCGCGACACTGGGGGACGTTACACCTTTCCCCCGTGACACTGCACTGTGTGTCAAGGAATGGAAAACTTGGTAAATTAATTATCATCCCCTCCCTGGTCGGTCCCACGTCTGAGCCTGGTTTAAACGATGACTGGTCGTGTGTCGCTGTCGTGATGCGGAAATCAATCAACGGACATTGACCAAACAAACGCACGGAACGAATGAAACGCCTTTTACTACGCCTTGGAGTAAAGCAATCGATACATACGGATAGAGAGAGACCGTGCTGCCAGCCATTTGTCACCATTATTGAAGCGAATTTTGCAGAGAGATGCCTGAGTACTGGCTGTATGTATACTACTTGGGTCATCCGGATCAAATGATTGTGCGGAGGGATTGTTACTCTATTTGTTTAGAAGCCATTGTACAACTCCCAGCAAATAGATGAGAAATATGGTTAAAATCTAATGTCAACAGAGGCGTCGGTATCCGGGAAAAAGTTGTGGAGGAGTGTTCAATATAAAATCATTATCATAATAGATAAAAAGTGAGATAAACCTATTTAAACTGTTGGTTAAGTTAATTAACCCATGCCGGTGGAGTAAACTAGCCCCGTTCGATTGGAAATGCATCAAACCAAGTCTCAGGTGTACGTTAAACGTTCTAGACCCTATTCTAAGTATCGTATGTATAAATCTATTTCCTGTAGCCCTATGATTTCCGAATTCTTGTACATCATCTCGCAAACCTTGGACAGGTGCTTGCTTACAGCTTTTAAGGTCGCCAAGGAGTTTCCAGGTTCTATCGACAAGTGTTGTTCAGGCATTCGACACTTCCGCCACATGCCAGAACACAAAACATCGCTCTACCGTTCACAGGCATCTCCGATTGTAACGTACGTTGTTTGAGTCTCGGTAAAGAGGAGGTACAATGAATGGGTCAAATACCATTATAAGCAGCCCCTGCTTACAGCGTTGCACTATTATTTGTTGATCAAGCAATTAGCGAGGTGGGAAGAATGCTACAACCGCCAAGTCTATTCCGATCGCAACGTAGTAGGCAAAACTTATGTATATGTCAGACAAAAAATCAGTGCTACAAAACTGGAAATAGCTTAAACAAAAAAAAAGAAAACGTTTTAAAGATGTTGTCACCTTCGCATCTGCCTTTTATCGGTCACGCTTGCAATCGAGTTGTAAAGATCCTGTTTAGTAGAAAAAGGAAAACGCGTTTTCATGACGAGTTCCAATCAAAAAGCCAAAATTGGCAATAGCGACGACGTAGGACTTGCTGATCGTTGCGTCTAATTAATGGGCAAAGACATGGCGTTGTTGTTTCTGCTTGCTTTATAGCGTTGTTGATAGAGACATCTCCTGGCAAGAGACTTTCTACACTTTTTTTAAGAAGCCCGTTAAAGCCTTTTAAGTTTAAAACTGCCAAGACAAGATTTTTCAAGCTCAACAATGTTAGCTGAATGTAAAATTCGTGTAATCAAATGATATAATTATAACATTACTTCATTGGATTTTTTTTTAATGCAATTCGATACAAGTCTATCTTATGTCTACTCATCCCAACATAAACGATTATTGTTGATGATTTTATTCTTAACTTAGATGGCTCTGCCTCCTGAAGCCCCCTCAGGAGATAAATAGAATATTTTAAATAAATAAGAAAAAAAAAATCTTCTCCGCCATCATTGCCAACTATATCGGCCAGCAATCAGAGAAACAGCAACCAAAACAAAAAAGATGCCGACACTGCTGCAAGACAGTGATTGCTACAGGTGCCATCAAAACGGGGCGGGTTGGCGGGGTAGAATTCCTCCCAAGGAACTTTTTGCTTAATCATCTAATTTCGCGAAAAATTATCTTCTTCGTAAAGTTCCTCTTTGCTTCGCTTCGCTTCGCAAATGGTTAGTGTGGCGTTCTAACCTCAACCACACGCAAAAAACGCTTCAAGAAGACGACCAAACAAGCAAGAGAGCGAACATCTCGCAATCGCAAAATAAGATTGACCTGAAAGAGATTTTAGACAGATTTTGTTTGGCAAATGGAAGTGGGAATGGTGTCAAAAGCAAATGGGGAGCTGTGCGGTTGATTCCATTTTTTTTTCACGGTTTACTTTTGGATCTACAGTGTTGAGTAATTGTTTTGCCAGGAGATGCTTATCATACACTCGACACTGTATATCATGAATATGTAATGCAGCTGTACCCAAAAATTTGAAATAGTTGTTTTGGTTTTTTGTATTATTTGTTATACATGATTAATATTTAAGACCACTTTGGCAAGGAAAACAGTGGTGCTAAATGATCGAAATTTTTAATGAACGAAATGATTCAATAGCATTCTAAACGTTATATTCACACAACTGTTAGACGAATAAGTTGCGACAAACACTGTTTCTCTTTCGAAGCGTTCTGCGTGTTTCGTGCAATTTTCAAACCACGCTAACCATTTTCTCTGTCCCCTTTCTCACGTTTTCTACTCCATACTCCATCATTTCTAGCACGTTTGCAAATTATTTTGCAACTTTTGGAAATATTCCACTCCAGTTTTACCCTCCATCCGAGTACGCCTTCCTGGAACTGTGTGTGTGTCTGTCTTTTGTATGCACATCTTCCTCTCTTCCTTTTGCTCATCACCGGCTTTGTTTGCTTGGCCAATAACAATCTGAACTGATGCAGCAATACCATGTGAGGGCAGCATAATTTCCTACCCAAAAGCGGTGGGAAGCTGCAAGTTGGCAACGAGCATGGAAAGAACACACACACAAATGATTGCTCTTCTAACAAACAACACAGTTCTTGCGCGCCAGGTACACACAGATACATTGAGCATTGCGGACGTTTCTGACCTGTGTTGCACAGAACGTGGTTCATTTACTTTTTCGGGAAATTTTTGCAATACTCTTCCACCGACAGAGATGCCTTGATACGTGACGGATTTCTCCAAAGAAAAAGGGTGGTAAGGGTGGGAAATGTAACATCATCTCATCCGTGAACTAGACCAGAACAAGCTTGCTGCCTAGATGAAATGGTTGAGAGGCAAGATGGCCGAGAAAGACTGAGAAGACAGGAAATCGAAAGCACGGAAATCGAGAAAAAATACAGCATCCGCTATTCTTTCCACCCAAACGTATCGAAGAACCACACACCACCGCCCAATCGTCAAAACGGTCGTTCGGAGTTTCGGTGGATGAAATTTGATCGACGTTTTGTGTGCACAGGCGAATCTTGCCGGCAGTCTAGACCGAGTCCCCGGAATCAGGTTATATCGATCGTTAACATTTTATAGCCACTTAGGGTTGGGTTCTACCCTGGCAACGATGGAGTGGACTACGCACGATTTGTTACCGATTAATAATCACGGGCTGACAAATTAGCTAATATGACGACCTTTCATAAATTATGACCTAAATGTTCAACATTTCATTAAGAATTCAAATGCTGGATCCCTCTTTCCTAATAATCGCTCAGTGTAGACGCCATGATTTATCAAAGTATTCTTCACTAGGACACTCTCGTCAGTTTCACAACTTTCTACCGGAAAAGTCGGCTTTTGAAAAAAGTGTATTTAGTGTTCAGCACCAAAGATAAGCCCTGATTTGTCATTGCTTCCTGACAGGAAGGAAAGTAGCAAAAGCTTCTTAGTAAAACACGCGTGAGTCATAAATGCACCTTCCTATCGTGTCTGCGTTGCATATACCGTTGCCTTAAGGGCTTTACATTATCTGTCATTCACACTATCTTATCAAATAATCGACCCGATAACCCATTTCGGTGAGTAATAGTCAATGTCGGATTGGCGATGGCAAGACTTTATGAGTGGAACCTTTTAAATAAAATCCGATTTCCGGGAAACTAAACTGCTACAATCTGAGGGATGATATATTATAAGGTATATGATATCCTACGAAATGAACTTACCCTATATGAGCTTCTGTTCTCAAGCAGCACGCTTCCATTGAGAGTTTTAGTAAAGGGGGTGTTATTCCACGGATTTATCACGCTACTGGATACACAACGACAACCGAATCTTCTTCTCAGCACACGGGATGCGAACTTTCTAGACACAAACGCGAACACTGCCGACAAATACTCACACGCACTTGATCTTCTTTTTAGGGTGGCACGGCACGCGATCGCACGAATATTGAGAAGCTTTTGAACGGATACAAGCCTTGCCTTATTAAACCGAAATTCGATCAAATAACACAGGGAAGGCTAGGATCTGAGGGGTGAAAATTGGCAAAAGAACGAATGGAAAAACCAAAAAAGAAAAAAAAACTACACACCCACACACGAGCACACTCTAACTGCACTAACAAAACTCGCACGCACCGTAGGGTTATTATCGAAGGGTTGCACTCTAAAGGTAGAGAACTATTTTTTCTCCACTTTTACTAATCGCACTCACACACACGTTAGTGCACCAGGCAAACTTGACGTTTTGCTGCAACTGAGAACGAGAGGCTCACGCACAGCGAGAAAAACACTCGGCTACACTGTGTCAAACGACCACCACACACTGTTACCGCTCGATATTCGCGTTCACACAGACGTACTCTCTCTTTCGCCTTCTTCCACTCTTTCTTTTTGATGATCGATTGTTACTATCTCTTTCTCTCCGCCTCGCGCTGAATGTTTCCCCGTGCCAGTAGCAACACTTGCCGCCGCGCTGTGTATATATCGTCTGTCTGGTGTACTTTCACGGACGGACCAGAGATAATCATACACGATTGGACCCGCGCGCACGCTATGGCCTTGAAACTGCTGCTGCTGCTGCTGCTGCTGCTGCCGCTGCTCGCCGAGATAAGTATCTTTGTGACAGAAGGAATTCTTTCTGCCCTTATTCTGCTTAGCTTCTTTCACTTCAGAATTACACACATGTAGAAGCTGCTGCTGCTAGGGCTGCTGTGGTTACTGTGATTGCGTAAAAATCGAATTTAGTAAATGATCGACAGCATGTAAAGTGTGTACAGTTGAAGGTATGCGGTACGCTAACGATGCAAGGAACTGTTCTCCATAACCGGACCTAGCTCAACTACCATACCATAAGAATACTCCGTAACACCCAGAAAGTGGAAATGAAACATCTTGGAAATAACACGGCAAAAGCCGAACGTAACATCACCAACACCTGCGGATGGATACCTGGGCAGGTGTGTGTAGGGACCCGTGGCGAACAAGAAATTGATTCGATTTGGCGAGAAGAGTGGTAAGCGGCTTTTGAAAGGGGAAGCCGTTGTGCCTGGAGGAGACGAAGAAAATTGTTTGCGAAGATTTCCTTTCGATATCTTTTCCGTTCTTCAAAGCGAGTTTCACACCTCGCTGTAAAGAGATGTTGCTCCGAGCACCTCAATTCTCGTTCGTAATGAACGATACCAGCTGTAGAAGACGCTACGTTTGTATAAGTGCAGCTAGCAAACTTATCCATTCCAGTAGAGAGGCAACTCACCCCGTAGGAGATGGGGTGGGAATATGCGGGGTAGAATATCTTCTTTGCTCTCTTTGCACCACAACATCCCACACCACCACCAACCATTCCCATCCCATATAGTTGCTCTCCGTTGGATGTTTTGCACTTATTTGCAAGCTTCTTTTTGCACGCCACCTCTACTTTGCTCCAAGAGATTTTTCCAAAAAAGAAAACCTACAAACTACACACACACAAACTCACGGCTTTAGTAAACCACGGGATAGAGAGTCTCGAAACTACCCGGCGATAGAGGTTTGCGAAATTCGGCAACACGGCACACACGAGAAGGAATCACGCATAGCCCACGGGTTTTTGGTGCGGTTCCACAGCAATCCGCCGATTGCTTTTCCTCCATCCATGTTGCAGTTCAGGAACGATTTTCCTTTACCATCGCCTGTCCGCCAAACACTTTTTCACAGCGCACGCCAGTTGGACAAAGAAAAGAAACAAAATGAAGCAAACGCAACAAAAACGTTTCTCCTTTTTGCGCTGGTAACCACCACGAATTGATCGTGTGGATCTTCTCTTCCTTGCGCGTTCGAAAACGGACGCATTTACCACACCGCTATGCCGCCACGCGGGTTTGTGCTGACTCGTTGCGCGTAGTCGTGCGCTTTGCTTTGCTACTCGATTCGCCTATTTAATATAAGGAAATTAATTCACTAATAAAGAAAGAGAAACAGAATCCCAAGGTTATGCCCGCTGCTGCCGTGTGGCTGTGTGCCTTTGTGCGTTTTCTCTGTGCGTTCTGATGCTTGCGCTCGAAAGGACCCCAACCCCACTCGTGTGGGAGAGGCATGCGCGAGCGCGCGCCTTTCTGGAGCCTTCAGATGGGCACCGAACGCATTTTAGCGCGAAGGAAGTGGTTTGCATGGTGGAAGAACGCGAACGATCATGTTTCCTTCGGCTTGTTTAGGTTTCACTGTTAAGAGCAGGTTCTGAAACAGGACGTGGGGTGTGTGTGTGTGTGAACCTGGGAACTTGTCGTCGTTGGTGGACAGTTGGTTTTGGTCGATTCTCGCTATACTTTTCGTTCTTCACCATGCTCGCCCCTAAAAAGGAAGAAAAAGCTCAACACACAACATTCAGGTTACACACTGTTACCTGGCTCTGTTCGCATATTTTTTTCCTCTATTCTTAAGGTGCGAGACAAGTTCCTTCCCGGCCGCTTACAACCGCAGGATATGTAAGCGAGCTCGCGCAAACAAACCTGTGTCCGCCTCGGCACGATATACCAGCAGGCCCAAAACGAATCCATTGATTTAACAAGCCGTTTTAGCGAACAGACCTCTAATACAACTCTGTGCCTGCCTGCGCTTGCTGTCGTTCGCCAACGACGTCGCGCTAGCGAAAACAAAAAATTGTCCCCACGAAACAGCACACATTCATACAATAAAAAAAATGTAAAAAAGACCCGTGGTCTGTAAAATTCTAGCCAGAGAGTTTAACGCAGCAGCATTTTCGGGTGACAGCACGTCGTCACAGAATATCGCTAAGAAACAACGTGCTCGTTGCGCTCGTTCACTGCCACATGGTAGGGTAGGGTAGTAGTGATGGTGCGCAAAACAAGGAGGGGAAAACCGCGTGGTTGGCAGGCTTCATGCGCGGAAGATGGCGAGACATACCATGGTGCTTTAAGCATTAGGTGTGGTGGTGCTCTACGGGGGAAAGGAGCGCGTATAAGATATACTTTTTGCGCACTATGAGATAGCGTCGATAAACTTACTGGTCAAGAAAGGAAAGCTAAAAAAAAATAATGGTAGGACCGTGTTTGTGGGACATGTTTATAGCACGGTTTTATTTAAACACTACACAAATAACTAACGGTAGGGCATATGAAGAAACATTAAAATAACCGCCCTTCACTGTCCTCGTAAGACTGAATAAACGTCAAAGTGTCATAGTTAAAGGGTTGTTTTTTTGCACAGATGACTGTCTCCCCTTCTAGCCCGACACTTTGGTGGTGGTGTAAACCTACACGAGAACGGTAAGTTGCTACCGGCAACAGGACAAAGCAAACCGTTTCCATCTTTGCTGGGAAAATCCAATACGGGAGGACTAAAAGTTTCTGCTCCTAAAATGAAAGTGAAACACGAAATACAAATTAATTCCTTCCAACAAAGACCGACAAAAAGCTATACCAATGCAAGTCGCTCTCTGCATTAGTTGGCTGAGTAGATTCGAGTTCCGACAGCCTTATGGCCGGTGTTAAGGGCAAGGAAAAGTTGTCTGAAGCTGGCAATGGCTTTTATGGCCGTCACACCCACTAGAGCAAATCCTTTGACAGCACAAAACTCTTCGCCGACACGGAACAAGTCGTTTTCTCGTCCAGGAGGAGAATGATATGCCTTTGCGTACCTGTGGTTTCGTACACCTTTTTTCGCATTTTGCATGCATCTCAATTTAGAAATAATGGCAGTGGTGATGGTTTTTGTGCCGCAAAGTGGGTGAACCACACCGCTGTCAGACGATCTCTGGTGTTCGTAGCCAGCCAGACGACGGCGACGACGCACACGCACACATCGAACCTTCACGTCTGCCCTTTGACAGGAGGAGGAAGACGGGAAGAAAAATAAGCCGAACCTTTCCCAACATGTCCCGTCTTGCCGCCGTGTGTTTGCAGTCCCACTTTCCTGCTGAATCTGTTTGCGCGCTGCGAAGACAGCTGCATCCATGTTTCATTTCCGTCAATAAACAATCCATCAACCGAACCGAATATTAACCAAGGGAAGGGTTTTCCACACAGGGTCAAAAAAGGAAAGGAAAAAACGGGAACACAGGCTGTAGAAATTCACAAAATTGCATCTGAGTACGCAGTCGAACGGACGTGAGAGTGGGTAAGGGCAAACTGTACATTCAGGTAGACGAAGACCACGGCGACGATAGGCCCATTTTGCCTACGAGAAGCTGAAAATGTTCGTTCCTTCAAAGGACACGCTGCAACCACACACACATAGACACGCAGCACACATATTAACAGACACGCACACACTATAATAAACTCCTCAGCCTTACGAAAGCGAGCAGGCGCGCACCAATGTACGTACGTACACGATTCTCCCAGGAGCACCTTTTTCATGCACCGTCATGCAACACACAAATCAAGAGCCCTTCGAAGGATTGCATCCGAAGCGACATTGATTTCTTTCCCTTCCCCTTCCCACTTTACACCACTGCTCCATAACGCCACCACACTATTTTGCCTTTGTGATGCAGCGAAGGAAGCTCGCGGGTGCTGTGCGGGTCTCTAATGAGATGGGGAATTGTTCTTATCTGTTTTCTTCGAATCACCCCCATTACCACCGTCCCTAAACGAAGGGAGGAAAGGCAATGCCCAGACTTGAGCAGCGATGCGGGAATGGAATGGGAATGGAGATACGTGTTGTAACCTAAACATTTCTGCCGTCTTTTCGGCGATGCCCGGTGCCGTGCGTCGGAAACAAAGAGCAGCAGGAAAAGCGCACGGACAGAAGAAGAATAATATTGGACGGATGTAGCAGAAGAGCAGAAAGAAAACCTTGTGAACACGGGGCCTAGTATGCACTGTTCGTTGATGCGGTCGCACAACACAACTGGTGATGATGGGGATCGTGCAAGAGACACCACCGCGTTCTTGATGCGTATCCGTATTCGATAAGAGGAAACAGTTTCCTTGCACACAAGCACTACACACGCACACACTCTGCAGTTGAACAGTCGCGAAACAAACCAGGCGTGGAAGAATTTCAGCTTACGGGTCGGAATAATTCGCTCTGAGCTCTGAACTTTTATTTATTGTACACGTTCGTTCGATGAAAGCGTTTCAATCAAAGTTATTGGACTGAAATGTAGACTATTCCAGTCAGCGCTATTTCCATCGCGTTTGACATTTGGCGATGACAGTTGGTATCACAACAGTCAGTAGAAATTCCGATTGCGTACCATTGGAACTGGCTTGTAAAGTTTTACTCACGATTTTTAATAAACAGTTGGGTAAAAATTATATTTTCGTACAGTTTTTAATATGATTACTTTCAATTACACGATTAATATGGAAATAAAATTATGGAGGGAGGCACCGTATGTCAAACCACAAACTGTCACAATTCTTTAAATGGACTAGCCCGCGCACTTTCTACATATTCTACCTCTTTCTAGGTTGATCGAAAAAAAAAAATAGCAAACGGCACGTGATTCATGTGAAAAGCAATATTATTTTATGATATTTTTTCAAGCTTCAATCCAAATGAGCTCAATAAAATGAGGAAAAGCTTGTTTTGACAGAAATACGGTGATTTCCGACGAAGGCAGGCCGTCAACATTCGGTAGAAAAATGCATACTTCGGCGAACTTCGGGAACAATTGCCATTCTTCGTGCTTTTGGGAAATGTCAAAGAAGCGATCCAGTGAAAAAAGTACGTCAATGAATGTAAACGTTGATTTGAATTGCCATCGTCTGTGTGGCGTGACCGTTATATGCGTTACTTGTGCGGTGTACAAGAAGCTCTCGATGTACGCAATAAGATATATATTAAAAATTGTGTGTTTTGTAAATGAGTGACAGAATGTGAATGTACACGTCAATCCCAAATTATTTATATGAATGTAAAATTTTAACCACGACGATGTTTCAAAATCTTATGTAACAAATGTTTGAAATTATAATGAATGTAAAAAAAAATAATGCTTTGATTTGAAAAGGTTATTCATCTTGTCTAGGAGTTCGGTTACTTAAGCACTACCACAAACATGGCACCCTCGGGAAAGTACTTTTCGTACGAACTAACCGACATGTCTTCCACCCACAAATTCGATCCCATTTCGATGCTCGATTGCAACCGGCACCAGGTCGCTTCATTACAACGAGACAAAGCGAAGGCATGCCTAACAGCAGGCAAAAGTCGCCCAAGAGCAGGTCAGCAGGTATGCGGTGTGCAGACTTTTTAACACACATTACCTTAAGCGAGTAGAGTGGTCGGTTATTTCCTTCCTTTAAATTTCATTCATAAAAATCCATCCACGGGGAACTTCATTCACGTTGGTGTCTGCTCCACAGCATCCTCGCACTTACCCCGCATACTTGTTCCAAAAACAGTTCCAGTGTGAAGTGTTTTGTGGTCATGCATAAATTTACCCCAAGTACCCCGTGTGTGCTCACTGCCCCCTCCGTCAACGCCCTCTTGCACGCTCCGTCGGCAACTTCGAGTGAGTGTTATATTTCGTGGATTCGCGTGTGCCTTCCGTCACCAAGCGCGTGGGAAGGACATTTGCTTCGGCAGACAAATGACCGAGAGGAAAATAAAACAGTCCCATGCAAAATGGTTATATTTTACCGAATGGTTTACACGCGAAAGTAGCCATAAACTAGTGCGCGCTACCCTCGATCCACCTGGGTACAAAGGAGAGGGCAGACAGTTTAGGTTAGATAGATCGGAGCTAGTTTTCTAGTACATCGTTCGAATTTATGTGCACAAGATTTGGATTTGGATTGATAATGGGATGAAAAGAAATCAAAATATCGTTACATAGCATAGTACAGCAATTTTTTTAAAAATCATGTGTTGTTTCTTCAACTAGAATCAGGTTCATGTAGGCCATTTTAATAAATAAAAGTATGTGAAAATCTAGGCTCCCTCCAATACTGTAATATACAGTGCCGATTTTCTGCCATTTGCCTCCGGACAGGGAGTTCAAATCTCGACAGAGCTAAGCGGATGGCGTGGGATGTTTAATTCACAGTTTCCTTTCCGGCAAAGGTGTCATAGCGAGGGGGAGAAGGTATACGTGTCATGCGCTCGAGTTGTGGAATACCAAACCATAAAGCAAAGAGCATCACGAATGAAGTATGGAACTATCGAAAGGCAGGGTGTAATAGTAACATTGTAAGGAGAGCTTCAGCGCCTAATGTATCCAGCCCAGATGAATCGGTAGCAGTTCGAAAGGTACCGATTGTTGGCAACATGTGCATCATCACCCCTCGTTGGATGTTTGTTTGAGATGTATTTTATGCGGCCTACAAAAACGTGCCCACGAGCGAGACGTTAATGATCTGCGTTGATGATCGCGTATTGACAGGTTGCAGGTGTTAAAAAATTTCATTGATATTTTGGTTGCTTTAGCACCCAGTTTTGGAAAAACAAAATTAATCAAGCCGGTTGCATGAAACAAACTAGTCACAAATGCAATAGATCTGCTACGCAAACTACTTCTACTTCGTTATGTCGCGTTAAGTGAACAATTGTAACGCACACATTCGCATATTGTCAACGCATCAACAGTGCATCCAAATGCATCGAGAATCCGCCGTCTCTATCCGCAAAATAAAGAAACACATCATGCTGGTGCAGCCTCAACCCAGACGACCGCCGGCTCCAGCCACTGCGGCGATTATCGTACGCGTGCGGAGGTTTAGCTTTGGGTGTTTTCGAGCAGCACCCCATGAATGTCGTCGCCAAAGCAAATCGACAGTTAGCAGGTTTGAGGAGATTGGATGGGATTAAATCAAAGCGGCTGCTTCATTGAATAATTCCCGACATCCGCCCGATCTGCTGTGTGCGCGCGTACAAGTGAGCATAGAACATTGGTGTGTATATGTGTCTGTGTCGGCAACATACGCTGGTTCATACTCAATCATGTGTGGCAAGAGCCAATTCACATTGCAAATGGAATGGAAGTTTTAGCAACGACCCTTTCAAACAAATGATGAAAAGTTTGGGTGACACATTTTCGGAGTTTCACATCTAGTCGACCACGAATAATCATCATTTTGAGAGGGGGACGGACTGTGTACGGTTGATCTCGTGTGACAGTAGAAAGGAAAAAAAGCACAGCATTTCCTCATTTTCCGTGTCCAGCTTCGTCAATCAACGGAAACCGCAAGTCGGTAGAAAAGTTTATGTGGCCGGCCTCTCCCTTCTCTTTCCACTCTTCCGATCCGGAGTTCCTGCATCTGAAACCGCAACCGGTGGCCCCAGTTCAGCACACCATGAAGACACACGCGAAAGGTATGGAGGGGTTTTGGGGGGTTGGGGGCAGGTTGATCAAGATTTTATGTATTTGCGGGCAAATGTATGCAAATGCAATATAGAAGAAGGCGAAGAAAACTGTCCTGCATAGGGAGTGGGGCGCGCGCACTCCATGATCGTGGCATGATATTTAAACGAACTGACAAAGACACCGCACACCGGTTGTGCACCGAGCACCAGGGGAGTCGTTCGTCTTTCGGCGTTCTGTCATCAGTCTTTGGGTTGGTGTATTTGTTGTTGATGCTGCGTTCTATGTTTGCTCTTTTCTTTTGCCACATGTACAATCAATCCACCCCCGGGAACAGAAGGGGCGTGAAAGGTGGATGGTTGCTCCCGGGGAATGTAGATTAATGGTGATTTGATTTAATAATCTCCCGTGCCCGTTCCAGACTGACACCAGACAAGGGCGTTCGTGGCGTTCTACACAGTGGTGATTCGTCTTTTTTGTGCTATTTACTGCTGTTGTTCTGTGTTTGTGTGTGAGAGCAATATACAACTGTTCTGTTGATCAAGTCCGAGAACCCTTTTCTCTCTGGCTGGGAAGGGATGGAGTGAGGGGGTGGGTCGTTTTGCGCAATGTCCTTTCAGGCTCGTTGCGACACGAGCCGAGCTAATCGATTGCAGGCGAATTGCCGCGAAGCTCCCGGCTCCGATTCGGTCGACAATAGTGACAAAGATGGAAGTGTTTGTTTATCGCTGTCAGGCCGGGTTTGGGACGATCGGTGGATAAGATTATGCAAATGCTAAAATGATAAGCTCCTGTGTGTGGGGGGGCGCACGATAGCACATTGGAGATACGAGGCGTCTCCATTACTGTGTAAAGAGTTGGGGAAGTTAGGTAAAAAATGCAATGGATTTTTATAACGAGAAAAGGGTTCTAATAGATGTCATGTTTGGTCTATTTAAACACTTAATGTCTTAAGGTAAAAATAAGAAACTATGCTAGCACGACAATGCCAATGCATGGTAAAGTGTTACAAAACTAGTACAAAGGAAGCCCGGTAATTGCGGTGTAGATTCGCTTTGTGTTTCATGCATCAGCGATAAGTATTAAATAATTGTAACAAGTTTTCTGTTTAGTCTATAACCGCATGTTTGAAATGAAAGATAAGAAACTATGCTACAACGATAACGGTCGTACATGTTCAAGTATTGCAAAACTTGTCGAAAGAAATGTCGATAATAATTATTAATTTGGACACGCTTTGGGCGATAAGCATTAGCGACTTCCATAACTTTTGCATCTTTGATGTTCTCGAAAAGTCGTTGCGTAGTTTAAAAAAGCATTAGCAAAAGCATACCATTCTGGCCGATAAGCTTCGAAATGCGAAGTCGAAGTGCGTAGTCCGTTGCTGAGGAAATGGAGTATGCATGACTATCGGTTTGAATTGTGAAACCAATGAAAAATGTGGGTTGTTTGGTAGGGTTTTGTATGAAAAATTGTAAAAATAAAATAATTCATAACATAAAAAAATAGGTTGCAGAACATAAAACAAAAACTTAAATAATTGCAATTGAATGAAAATATTTGCCAGTTACATGTGGTGGATTTTTTTAAAACATTTATACTACTC
>KB684090.1:0-38209 GCA_000349165.1 Anopheles christyi
CATAAAACTTTGGAAAACCTTGCATACGTGCTGCTGTTCGGATGTGAATTTTATACCACGAGGTTGACGCTGTAAGGTAAATGCAATGTTAGGTTCAGGAGGTTTAAAAAAATACATTCAGTAGTACCTGGGCGAACCAAATATTCAGATCCTTTTTTTGTCGGGCTGGAAACAGTGAGAAACCGTCTTGCTCGCGTTCGAGAGGAAGATGCTCAGAAGGATTTTTGGAGAAGCCGCTATAATGACGAGCTGTACAACGATTTTACTGACGTGCACGCCAGGTTCCGGTGGGCTTGCCATGTTAGACGCATGAATCCGGACGACTCAGCCCGTAAAGTCGTTTTAGGCCGTCCACAAGGGGGCGTGATAGGCCCAAATTGGAATGGCAGGATGGTGTGGAGGCTTCCGCCATCAAAGCTGCGATAACTAATTGGCGCAAGACCGTGTGCGCTGTCGGGGGCTCTTGCAGCCGGTCAATACCGCGAAGCGGTTGTAGTGCTCGATAAGTAAGTAAGTAAGTACAGTGTAAAGCCTTTTTCAAATACATGCATTTATTTGAAACCCGAAAATTAACTAGGGGGTGTGGATACATGTTTTTTCTAAAAACGCTATTTTTACCATTAGAATATATTCAGCGCATAGCAATAATTGAGAAGTGTTGTGTGTAATTAAAAATGGCAATTTTGTCTAATCACATTGAGGACGAGAAACCGATTTCAGTTTCAAACTATGGCAACGCCACCGACGTAGCAAAAGTTCTCAGTTAAAAGGGTTTGTTTTTTAAATTAATGTTTTCATGAATTTCAAATACCAATGCAGATCTGATTCTGATCTATTTACGGGGACACAATTTCTACATTTACTTTAATTTAAAAAAAACGTGTTGTTTAACTGCAATTTTAAAAAGCCTTGTTCACTGACAATTAAATTACGTATTAAATTGTCTATAATAGAATAACTCTTTACTTGTCTAATACACCTTAATATATCCAATATAAACGATTAATTTTAAGGTTCATTTAGTAAACTTGGTTAACTTTGTTGAGGTTACAAAGCCATAACAATTTTATTGATTAAAAAAACTCAATGTTTGCCTAGTTACAATATTAGATACTCGTAGTTATACAACGCAGTTGGTGCTGTCCCTGTCAAAGAACATAAAAGGCATGAAATTTTTCCTTTGAATCTAATAATATTCACCAATCCGCTATTTACAGCCGAACTCGATTCTCCCTCCCTCTGGGCTTTTTTGGCCGTTTAGGTATAGAGGAAAGGTAAACGACGACTTATAAAAGCAGGTTATGTCATAAGCTAGCACAAGCGTTCTTGAAAGTGTAGAAAAACGAGAAGAGCCTATTGAAGCGCATGAGCGCCACTTTCGGTACACAAGCGTCAACGAAAAGCTGAAGCGAGCGTAAGATAAGAAGATCAACGGGCTGTGGGAATCTTCGGAAACGCTCACATAGAGCACATTAAAGTGAAATAGTTTAAAATGAGGGTTTAGAAGTTTTGAAGAATGATTTGTGTTGTAGTTATATCATCAATATTATAGACAAACAGCTTTAAAGGGTTTACAGACTATAGACAGCTCCGTTGTAACAATGAAAAAAGGCTCTATTAGCTTTAAAATGATAAACCATTTTCCAAGTATGATGGTTTTGACAGATATGCTCCGTTTCGAAAACGATTCATTTCGTGTCATACTCTACCAGTCAGAATAATTTCAAACGATAAGAGGTGGTATAACTCTTGCGCATTCGTTCATTGATTGCGGACCGATCCTTTATAGGCTGCAAAGGATACAAAAACCTCCACCATGGATGGGAAAGAAAGATAATCGGCCTCACCTGACCATCTAAAACCCATGCAACTAGGCACGGTACGATCTACCATAACCTTGCACACATCCCGACTCACACAGCGCATCATTGCGTTCAGCAAGTGTGGAGATACGCTGATGAATGAAAGCTTTATTTATGCCGCGTTGCCCAAGGCAAGGTGAAATGTTGCTAGCCACTATCTTGCACCTAAACTCGGCAAGATGGTAGAACGATGCCTATGACCACTATGACGGTAACTACGGGACGTTAGTGTGCAAGCGGGTAAGATTTATTGGTTATCGATTTTCTTTTCAGCTGCTTTTACTCTGCTCGCAAACCATGAAATCTCGTCCAATTTTTTCCCCCCAGCAATTTTCTACCTATCGTTTTTTTTTTAAACGGAAAAATGGCACAAACATTCTGAAGGCTCTAAACAATGTTTTGGAACGGGTGCAATGGTACGAAAATAAAACCAATAGACTGTGCACATCAGTGAACAGGTAACTACGGGAGGATGAAATATAAGTATATATAATACACAACTACAACTTCAAATACAGTAGACCGAAAATCGTGCTAGATGAAGAGCAAAGAAACAAACATCTTTTCCAAGCGGACTGAATAAGTTGCTTTGCTAACGGGTGGCAACGAAGGTACGCTGCGAATGTAGCAGAAAGTTGAAGCAGTACAGAAAAAAAACACACACACTCAAGTTCACCCACATATACAAACATAATTCTGCATGAGAAATGGGACTTCATCAGTGGCATTTTTTGGCTTTTCCATCCATCGGACGGCTCCGCCTTTTGCCTTCCGTCTGGTCTAATGTAGCGCTTTCGGTTCGACAGTTCGATAGAAAGGTAAAGCTCTTTCTAGGCTAGGTTGAGCCCACTGAGTAAGCTCTGCCGTCGTTCGATAGCTAACGCTGGATGATTTGGATATTGATGATGTAAGATCGATAGCTGTGTAAAACCAGCAGTACGGGGAAAAATTGATTGCAGATATTATCAGGTGTTTGAGATGTGATGAAAGAAATCCACTTCAATGGAACCGTTTCGCATGCTGGAGGATTTATTTGGCATCGTTTCGCTGCAGGCCCGCCCTGCAGCCTTAGGCATCTCTTGTCTTTTACTATCCTTTTTTATACACAAAAAAAAACTAAATCTTCCTTTTTCATTGCCTTTTGCCAAATCATAGCAAATGATAGTGTTGTGAAAAAAGTTAGAACACCCTTGCGAAGTTTAAGGCAGTATTGCACAACCGAGGCTATTTTGAAGATTTTTTTGGGAACATGGTAACGACTTAGCTCCTTTTTATTTTGTATCAATAGATTGACTGGAAGTTTTTCTTTTATTTCTCAAGACATGCTACTCAATGCCACTTATGAGCATACTGCATAAACTAATTGAATTACATTAATTTTGTTTTCTTTTATGAATGAATACGTTTTAAAGGTTTATGCACACGTGGTGTGATAAAGTGTTCCTAGCAACTTAGATTAAGTGTTTGTTGTTTTAAACAATAGATGTACCACAAATACTATGAGTCTTGTGCAAAATTGAAACAATGCGATGGTGTATTTTGCTTGCTCTGGATCTTGCTGAGATAAATTATCATAAACATTTTTACTTTTGCTTTTGACAGCTGTTGAAACAGAGGTCAAGTATCATATATTTCAAATGCTTGCACAAATGTTGAACACAAAACTACACTTACCCGTGTCACTTTTTCTCGTGGCATTGCCGTCAAATCGCAGGGTGAATCACCGCACTGGAAAGAAAAGGTGAACAGTGATTAAAACGAGAAACGCAGTGAATGGGACGTATTGCACGAATAGACAATGACTCCTATAGCTGTCATTGGGAAAATAAGGGACCCTGAGAAGCAGAAGTGAAGGCGCTTGTCGCGGTTGGTTATTTTGCATGGGCTGATTTCCGTACCCGTGTCAAACAATTCGCGACATTCATAATAAGACACAAAAATGGAAACCAAAAAAGATAATACCAGAAAAAAGAACACACAAAAAACATATATGGACGATAGAGACAAGTTGCAAATGCAGCAATTGCTTTATCTCCTAAGTTTTAGGCACAATTTATGCGTTGTGAGAAAAAACTGTTCACCATAAAAAGGAAATTTATTTGTCGATGCTCAGCTCTCTCGACTGTACCCAGTGGCTTTATCAGAGATGTTGCAATTTGGTTAACCCTGTCAGTGACTCTTTCCCTCTCTGTGATCAAGGAGCAAAGGATGAATCTTCAAGAAACATCTGCGATGTAAAAAAACAAAAAAACATCACGTCCCACGCTCCTACGTAGATTGCAAGGGAAAATGTTAAATTATAAAAAGTCAACCGAGCCACTAACGTAAAAGTCTATCTAAGACCAAAAGGGTACACTTGTAGGCGCCAACGTCTCATATATAATTGGTGATAAATTTAGTTCTTATTATCTTTGCACCGAATCCTCCGCAAAGCTGCATCGAATCTTTCGTTTTCCGCGAAGATTGGTCACCCGGATCAATACAACAACTTAAAGCTATACATTTTCTGCAAAGTTAAAAAGCTTATGTAAAAGAAGAAGAAAATACAGAAACTCGTTATTTGCATTTCAAAATCATTTGAAGAACATCCAAATTGCGTTTATATTTTACAGTATACAATATTATATGATCATGTGCAAATATTTGAATGTAAAATTTTACATTAAACCAAGGTCAAAATATTTATATGATGCATTGGTACAATATTAGATTTAGTAAATGCTTTACTAATGTAAATTTTGCTTTTATTAAAAGGTTTCATACCGAAGTGATGAACTACCCACATAAATTACCCGAGGACAATGGGGTATCATTTGAAGTTGAATAATTCCATCTACGCACAAACCTCAATTGCCATCACTTTGCGTGAGTGTTTTCTACTATGGAGGTTCGCTGGAAGCAATGGGTTACAACAAATATTGTTATGAACTGTGAACATTGAATAATTGATTGAATGTTCGGGTATTGCAGCCATTGAGTATGTAGAAGGACGGCTGAAAAAAACCTATAACATTTTAAATAAATGTGTTGATTTAAATCTAATTTTAATGAATGTATCGAAACTTTTAATGTTATACTATTGAAGACTCATTTGACTTCTCTTATCTTTTCTCTCTCCAATTCTTATGCTTTCTACACAAAGCTTAAGCCTTAATGGAACCCATAACTTTTGTTAACATTTGCGAGCAATCTCCAAACAATTATTGAAAGATTAGCGCCCTTGCTTGCAACCATGTCATGTCAGCCAACGAGAAAGTTGTCTAGCGTAGCCGCCCTCTTGCTTAGACTGTGGGAAAACGTTGCCATATACAATAAAACAAGTTTGATAACTCGCCGTTGCGCGACATCCGTTGATTTATTGTTGATAAATTTTCCTACCTAAATTGAAACAACCGTTGAATGCTAACTTGGGTCATTGGGAGTTAGTCCAACGGATGGTCTTGCGCTTTGCTATATTTGCCGTCCCACAAACGACCTTGGGACGAGAGGTTAAACACTTGAAAAGCGCAACGAGCTCATATTAAATCAAAACCTTCCTAGTGTAGGAGGGAGTTTAATACAAGTTGGTGGAACGAATGCTTACCTTGATATCCCGTGGTTGTCGCATCTCTTGTCGCCGTGGTGAAACGCCCGGTTGGTCCGAGTAGACCAGATTCCTTACCGACCCTCTGAACCTTGGCTCGAAGATGACACTCGGCAGCGCCAATAGGGCAAGCTTGGTGTTGTACCTAGAGTATTGTACGAGAAAGACAGAAGAAGCAGATGCCAGGATTAGAAATAATTTCGTAATTATCCTGGGAATAATCACACCGCTGCAAATGATGGAAAGCGAGAGAAATGAAAAGTGATAAAACTGACAGGAAAAAAGTTCCACTTTTACGATCCAACCCAGCGCCCAGCCAAGACAAGGTGTTTGCGGGCATGTTACAAAATGTACAAGAGATATGATGCGAAACGCGCAGCCGGATGTAACGCAGGTCCGGAAAGATGCATATCCTTGCTCCACACAATGTCGGTTGTTCGATTCTCACTGTACGCGTCCGTAAGCTTGGGTAAGCTCTTTCTAGCTTTAGTTTATAATTTATCTTGCCTTTTTCCTTGGACGTTACCTCTTTGGACCATCCCTGTATGGCACACTTTAGTAAGCGAGTTGTTTTTCATCGTTCCCAGGTGACCAATCATTTGAGATTCGTTTACTTTTTTCCAGTTTTTACACAACCATTCGTACCGAACGGAAGATTTTGACGATGGTATAACTTGTACAACGTTTCTTCTGCTTTATGTTTTCGATTTATGCGACAAGTTCGTTTCGAAAAAGAATTTGGGATTGAAGTAAGAAAATAGCAACTGCAACAAACTTAAATCGCAACTATCCCTTGGTCGTGGGAGATTATGTTACAAGCAAAGAAGATTGGAAATAGTTTTATAGACATTTTTACCACTGATCACTCTGGCAATGATGAGCATGTACCGTCGGATTACCAGTTCTAAAAAGGTTTTTTTCTAACTTATTTTCTTTTCTTGAGTACGGCCAGGAAATGTGTGTCTGCGAGTGTAAACTCCAAACACTTTGAGTGCTTTTGTTCAATATCCGATCGCAAGTATTTCAATGGAGTAATTGAGGGTAAGCCGTTTTATGAAACGAAAATGAAAAATAACAAATCTTACCAAACGCATGTAATGCGACCAGTTTCCTCTAGTGTTGAGATACGGTCGCTTTACATCCATTTGGGATTTACAGTTGTTGGCAGTTTTATGTTTCTGACTACAGATACTGTCCCTTTTTTGGACATTAACAAACGGTCAAAAGCATACAAGAGTGTACAAAAGCTTGTGTTGAGTCTTCGCATTTGTTAAGGAGACTGTTTTTTTTATGCGTAAGCTTCTCCACAAACACACACGTACCATCCGTGCCGTTCAAGAAGGTGGACGCCCAGACTGGTCGATTAGTGGGGTCTGTTTCGTTCCAAGACCGACCGGATAAAGCTCAAGCTGACTCAACGAACTTCCAAGAATTACCAACGTCTATGATATTGTAGGAAAAGGAGTGGATATGGAAAGTAGAGGATGTTTGCAATGTACCATCACGCATTGAGATATGTAAAGTATTTGCACAAAGTGGCTACATCCCTCGGAAAAGCCCGGCCATTTGCTCGTTATAAAACACTCAGTGCGTCGAAACCCACTAGCCCCACAAGCGCAGGGTAAAATGCGAAGCTGAATCTTTATTGTGCCATGAATAATTTACATAAACTTCCTTTTTCTTTTCCTTAGCTTTCCATATTATTTTCCACACTCTCCGATGGCGTGACATAACCGTCCTGTGTTCTTCAGTTGCCATCCAATTGGAGACAATCGGAAGTTCTATGGAAGTAAAGATTTTTCTCTTACCCCTGAACAATTACTACGACTGTACTGGAGAGAGTGGTGAGTGTAGAGGTCCTACATGGCTTTAGCCTTCCGGAATGTTTTGCAAAGCTCGTTTGCCCGGAATTCAGGGTTGACAGTGCAGAACCGAATTTTGAATTACACTTCAACCTGACGGTTGTTCCATCCTCCGAGCGTTTAGTTTGCAAGTGTGTGTCGTGAATAGAAAATAATTCAAATTCCTCGTACTCAAGCTACCGAGCGCTAACCGTTGCAGACACCTAAGCTCTACCCACTCTCTTATCTCCTCAACCAACTCCTCCCTCACCCCTCTTTTGCCAAGGTCACTACAGGTTGTGTAAAGTTTGATTCAGCAAAAATGTCTTCGGTACGCTTGTGGTTGCTAGTATGGCCCTCCTTGAACAGACTGTCAGTGGTCGGCTTTCTGTTGCATGCCGCGTATCGCTTGAAAGCTGTCAGATATTGTATTATTGGAATTCCTACACGTTGGCTAGCCACAGATGTAGCACACCCGCTGGCCACTGGATCAAATGAACATTGCTGCGAACATTTTTCGAGCTCCCACCAACAAACTTACATTCACTCCCTTGAGCTTGGATTTTTCTTTTGCAGTAAAAAAAAGTATATGTAAAAATGACATCTCAGCAGCTGCGAACATCCTAGTCATGCTTGAGAAGTATATGCTGTGCATTGACCAACACTGGACAGGTTGGAATTTCGATTATCGCAAAATTGAAATCCGCCCCGAATCCCCTCATTGTAGAACTAGAAATTATCCAGTCATCTGATCATTGCTTCCTTTCTTCCACGCAGTAATGATTATTCCATTTCACCATTGTCAGATTTCTTACCAAATTCTTTTTTTTCACGATCAAAACAAAGCTGATGAACAAGGACTATGACTGATGGTGTACTATGAATCATAAATATTTTCAGCATTACACGAGGTGGACTTTTCTGCAAGTATCTGGTAAAGATTGCACCATAATGATTTCTCAAAACGGTCTATTGATTGACTTTTTCCATAATTTCATTTTTCATAACGCTGATTACGGCAACCCTTTTGAGCAGGCTGGTCTAAAAGCATAATCAAAAAACGCCCATTCATCATATTGGACAAAAGCTGTGCTCGAGATTGGTGAAGCATAATTACTAATTTCATAATCATTTATCTCATTTTTCGGTCCTTCGGCGAATCATAATTCCTAACTATCCTACTCTCGTCCTTTCAACTACATCATACTTTTTTTTATTACCGGGTTGATGATTTAACTTTGGCAGAAATATAATTTGTTCATTGTCATATAACATTGCCTTTTTTAGTGCTCTCCATCGTATAATCGGGCTCTCATTTGTACTTTACCAACAGCAAACTCTTCTACGACAGTTCGGACAATCATTTTGAAAAAATCGATATGGTGTGGCCCACCCAATTCTTCGGATAAGTAACGAATTTCCTCGGTATTAGCAGCTGCTGAAAGCTGACAGGCAGCAACAGTTACATCTTTCATCGGGTTACTCTTATTGAACGTGTTCAGGTAAGCTAAGGTTCGTTATCCCAGCCAGCAGGGACAAAGTTATGTCATATACTTCAAAGGACAAAGGTAAACAAACAGGACAACAGGTTCGTAACGCTGTTCCACAAATACGCAACACACGACCAAAAACGAAATTCCGTTTCATTCGTAGTTCTCACGAATCGACAGTAACGTATTACGAATTATTCTGCACGTGTGAAATCTGTGTGTGCCGCTACGCCATCCGTGTAAAACACTCGGTCAATAAAGTATCGAGTGAGAAAGTAAAACGAGGGAAAAATAGAGCAGAGGTCATTTTACTTCGACTTCTTGTGGCCGCTGTCCGAACCATGCTCTTAGATTTTTTAACTGAATGGACTTTTAAAGGTAGGTCACGGCAAGTGCCTGCGGTGACAAGCGAATATTGCTCGTATAGGGCGAAACCGTTGACTTCACACATCAGCGACGCAGTAGACGCTAGAGCGCTTCCGTATCCAAATGTGAGCAGGAAGAAAGAAGGAGGGAGAAGGTTTTCGTTTGCCCTTTAGAGGGGAGAGCTTTTCAATGACGTTCAATGTTCAACGGGTTTCCAAATCTCTTGCAGGTCCATGCTTACATTATTTTACAACATATATGCTGCTTTTGCCGTCTTATCGGAACTCCTTAGCCAGAGGGGCCACCGGCCGTCGTCTGCTCTGCCACTGTCACAAATGGTGCTCAACGCATCTTTTTTTAGAGTGAAGTCATCAGCGTCTATAAGCATTTTTGAATGGACCGTACAGAAAATGGCAACATTATGGGAGAAGGTTGTTGGTTTGGAGCATAAATCTTTTCTTTCGATTTTCATCGCTCACTGATGCTTATTCTTTGTTTTATTTTCTCCGTTCCCCATACAATGGATATTTTTCCTTTATTTATCCTTGCTTTGCATGTAGTTTGCTCTACGAACTCAGTAATCAAACATGTAACTTGTGCGTAGAATGGATTGAGTTGTTCGCTTTTGCTTGGCCATGAGTTCTGGACGACATTTCTAGCTACGCTTATCGATTATTTATTTTCGCCTCGTTCCACTCCGTTCGCCAGCCCTGGATCAAACAACGAATGTGGGTGAAAAAGTTTTTATTAGATTTACATTGTCGCGCCGATCTAAACAGGTATGGTTGGTATTCTGCATTTCCCCGTTTTGTGTGTTTATATATGCTTCTTTAATTCAGTTTGTCTGCTAGCGGTGGTATGAAAGTGAGAAAGTGAAAGTTCCACTTCATCTGCAGGTTCCATGCTCGATGAACGCTTTAAACCCGTAGAACAGGACAATCACTTTTTCCGCTTTGCCACCTTTTTACACGTCATTTGTGGCCAGGATGAAGTTAGCAGCAAGTTAGAACAAGTTACAAAAGCATCAAATGGGGTTGTATGAGAAAAAAAACACACACACCTACACACAAAAAAGAATTTTGCCTTCTTGCTCCATGCTGAAGATCAAGTAAGGCGAAACAGTTTGGATGCGGGCCGAAATCTACCAAACGTCTGGTAGTGGCCTACGCAGTGAGTACACTCATACAGGCCAGTGATTCAATTTTGCTGCTTACCTGCTTACCAGCTGGCAAAAAGTTAACTTTTCAGGCACGTGCCAAAGCACGTCGTAAAATTGTTGAATTATGAAAAGTACATAGCAAGCTCGGACCCCGCTTACCAGGCGTGTTTGTCTTCGTGACTAGACTCGTAAGAAGACGAATGGATTCAATTATTTTTGACAGGATTTTTCTCTCAGAAACAAGTTTGCTAAAAAGCACGGCAAGCGGGTTTTTTTTCCCCCATTTCGGAAGGATTGCTGAAAACGGGTGTGTAAAAGGTTAAAACACAAAGTTAACTAATTCTATCTTGATCCTTTTTCTTCCTAATCCAAAGCACCCACCATAGTTACGTTCGGAGTATGAAAACAGTAAATGCAAAAAAAAAAAATGTGTGAAAAGTTGCGACATTCACGAAAATAGTTCCTTTGGAAAAGTCTTCTTCAGCGTGTTCCGTTGCGCACAGAGTAAGGAAAACAAATGTTATTTCGAATCGAGCAATGCAGAAACCAACCCCGCTCTACTTTGTCTCGTGGGTATAAAGACAGGGTTCGTTAATAGTTAATACTTGTTGTGTAGTTGAGCACGCCATACACACACACACACACACAAACGCCGCGAAACGCTGGCCAGGAGTGATCTGTTGTCCTTCACGTACTGAATGGCTAGGTCGAGGTCGTGCAACATGGAACATTACGAATCGTGTTTCACACGGTCCGGGTTGGAGCGCTTCATTGAGTATTCCACAGGAGAGAAGAAAAGGTCATTACACTTCGCTCCCTTTGCTTACCCTGGATTCCGTGAAAATGTGAGGCCGATAATCAGCTTACGCGTTAGCTAATGGGTGGAAAAGGTTGCCATTGCTTAAAGAGGTAGTTCGGCAACAGCCTGTTCGGTTTCTTTGGCGGCCTCAAAGCAACGGTAGGACTAGGGCTTATCGTCTACACCAAGCCAGCTATTAGTCGAAAAAAGGTGATACGATTATTTCTCAGCCTTCAAAGCGTGGGACGAATGTATTCGTGATGTAGAAAGAGCGGCAATAAGTTGATCAAACGATTGATATTGCGTTATTTTTTGCACTTTCCTTCTAGCACTCTCCTGCTCGCTCAACCAAAACACTAATTGAGCAACATTCTTCACAGACTTTCTTTATTGGGCTGGGAATTTTGGATATGTTTTCCATTCCAATCAAGCCTTGTTCTGTTACTTGTTCTGAAATGTTGTACCCAGTCGTATCGTCAATGTGGTTAGCTTTTAATTGAGTAAGTACATTAACTTATCGATGTTCCTATTCGGCCAGCCTAGCCAAATGCCATTTGGTGTCGCATTTGTTCAGCTTCATTGATTACATCATTTGCCAAGAAACGTGACGTGTGGGCGGAAAAAGTGTCAAATCGAGTTATTGATGTAAATCCAAATGACCTTTCCCTCGATATTGATGATTTTATCGAAATTATTTATAGATATTATTAGAGCAAAGTTTTTGATCGGTCGTTTTTTTTAATTACCTGACATTGGAGACGGACTAAAGCTATATATCAACGGAAGATTGTGTGCACGTTGCTTACAATAGCTGAGTTTCCAAAAATCAAATAGAGCACCATTCTGTGGTAAGAAAAATGCACATCAGGTCGATAAAAGATACACTCTTTTTTATAATCATTCTACCTTGCTACTGTCATCAGGACCCGAAGGACACAATTTCATTGTGCTTTCTTTGATTTATTGTGAATTATATATGAAAAAGCAGAAGAGAGCCTAGAATGCTCATTCCGACGATTCGTACCAAACCCATCGCGTGGAAACACGACATTCAATCCGCCATGAGTCCGCACCCGACGTAAGGTGGAGCTGCCGACGGCAAACGGGCTATCCGTCCATTAGTACAGGACTATGGGTGTAATCACGAAAAATATCCTTTTCACGTGGATCAACACTGGAGCAACAACTGGAGACCGTCCTAAGGCCATTTTTCTGCTGGTTGTTTTTCTACTCGGTGGTCTCTCGGCTCCCAAAGATAATGGTTTACGGCCGCTAATCGATCTGTGGCTTATGTTGCGCTCGTACATTATTTTTGCTGTCCATTAATAACTAATGGGTCTGTGTACCAATTGCGTGCGAGTGTTTAAAGACAAGTAAAAAAAAAATACATCGTCAAACGTCAATCCTTACAAAGCATTAATAAACATCGGTTCATAAATTAAATGTTTCATAAAGAGTATTCAATTTTATAGCAATTCTGAAACATTTTTCAATGTACAAATATCTGATACAAACATGAGTTATATAATTATAATAATATAAAATAGTAATAAAAAGAATTTTGTTGTTTTTTCTGTTATAAATTTGTGTTATCTTAATCTTCTTCTTCTTCTTTGATTCAACAACCGTAGACGATCAAGGCCTGCCTGCCCTGGGCCGCTAATGGGCTTGGCTATCTTTGACTTATTAGTTCACCCATAACAGGATAGTCAGTCCTACGTATGGGGGTTCGGTCCATATGAGAATTGAACCCATGACGGGTGTGTTGTTAAGCCATACGACTTGACGACTGTACTACGGAACCGGCCTAAACTCTAAAGTCAAACCGGTTATTTTACTTTAATATGATAAAATAAATATATTTCCTCAAAAAATGTCAAAGAACACAACGAAGCTTCAAATATTGTCTGCTTTCTCCATAACCATTCCTACAACTAAGCATTACGTGAAGTCCAAAAATTAATGTTTCGCAGTGCACAATTTTTTTTGCACTGAATGCAATAATCTAAAGTGCAGATAGTATATAGTTGATGAGTGGGAACACCTGAAGCCTCCAGACTAACTCATAGCTTTAACCGGGTATGACCTAGTTTACGATTCCCCGTAAGTACAGCGACAAACCGGTCTGTAAAATTATACGTACCCAGCATCACTTCGCTGACACTAATTAAAAGTGAAATGTGAAAGGTGGAAATCACTCCGCAAAACTATTGCAACGCTCACGTTTGCACATCCCATTTTATTTTTAAAAACTGCTTCCGTACTTATTGCTTTGCAGTTTGCAAGATAGGGTGCCGTTTATATCTCCATTGGAATTTTTCCCACGTTAATGCCCACTGCATACAGTACCGTAAGTGAAGTGTTTCAGTTTTTGCAAAAATCTAACACTCATCGACCACTCCAAAAGCTAAATGCAAAGTTAGTTCATTTCGCAAGCCAACCCTCTGATCTGGCAGGCAAAGGGGAATGGTGCACGGGCCTAAATGGAAAAACTTTTCATTTACCCCTCTACTCCTATCCTACTGCGTTAAATGGGAAAAGACACTTCATCAAACAGGAGCCTGCAACGGTAAGAATGCACCGGAACACGTCACTAATCGAAACTTTGTGTGCGGGCGTATCAGAGGGATTGCATTTTACCGTGCTGGAAAGCACTTTTGCTTTGTAGCGTAGTTTGAGAGAAGACGGTACGGCCAAGTAGCTTAATTTCGACTCGCCTTAGAAAACTGTGCACCGAAACTTACATTGCCACATTCTGGCGTTGTATGGCTGGTACGGGTACGTTCGGCATTTGGTTGGTATACTTCTCAAACACATAAAAAACATACAGAAAGTGTAACGAAATAACTGCACTACTTACCAGTTTGGCATACCGCCGACAAAGACGTCCGAGTTGGTGGCAAACTTCCCGAACAGAAACTCCTTCCCTCGCGAACTGCGACTCTGCGAGACACCGTCCACGGTCAGTGTTGTGTGTTCATCGTTACGCATTACCTCAAGAACGAAAAAAAAAAATTGTTAGTTTATTGCTAATGTTTTTCGTGGATAAATTTATTATAATTAATCGATTGCTCAATTTTTTCAACACACACTGATACATCAGAATATTTATCCTCTGCTTGACATAACTTCTTCTTGCTTGGCGTAAACGACCTACGAGGTCATGCCGACCTTATACAGGCTTACTAGACTTATATTTACAACGTAGCCGAATAGTCAGGCCTAGCTACGGCTACGAACTACGTTCGGCCTTTACAGAAGCCCGCCCGTCTATCCATTAGACGACCGGGCTGCCCTCAAAACATAAAAAGCAAGTTCATTTTAAATTAAATACATTTACTTTAGATTTTTAAAAAATTGTATTCTCATGAGTTGTGTACCTCAATGAAATTTATAAACTTCCTTTTTGTGGAAGTAAAACTACCCCTTTATCAAACTAAATTCATAATTATAGTAGATTTAATGTCCAAACCAAATGAAAAATGTTTTATTTACATTCAAACATTATAGAGAAGTACTCAAATACAAATAATAAAAATGCATTAAAAACCAAGAATAGTTTTTACAGTCCGAGCTCTAAATATGTATTTTCATAACTCCAAATTAGTTTATGAAAAATTATGACACGACAAACAATACGTCTAATTCTAACTATAATCAGAATCATTTTTGAATTGAATTGACCAAACACGTCATTTCACGTCTCTTCAATATGTATACTTCCTTTACAAAATACAGCCCCATATGTATTTTTTGTTTTACTTACAAATTTAATTGTTACACCAAAATATGTTGTTGTAGTGAACATGTTTTCGTTATTCTTACTTTATACTTGTTGTACGAAAAAACGTCGAAATCTTGTTTTGCCAAGAAGAAATCTTGAATACCTTCTTGCTAATTCAATTCCTTCGGTTCCTTTCATTCGATCGCGGAGAAACTTTACCCGTACCAGTCATTGACGATGGTTCTCGATATGATACTAAGCCAAGGGTATTGTTTACGTTTTCTCGATCGTAATAAACTTCATGGAGTACAAAAATCGGGAACCACCCGCCTGCACCTGCTTTGCGCTGGGCTTCCAAGCCGAACGTGCATGTGCGGCGGCTGTTAAACCGTCGTCAATCGTGGCAGTTACGGTCATTTTTCGGAACGTTCTGTGTTTTCCACAACCGTGAGCAGCGTAGGAAATAATTCCCGGAAAGTATAATTCCCACACTAAACGTATTTACTGCATTATTCAATTGCCAGTGTTGGAATGAATACAAAGCACCGCGAAACTATACAAGATAGCACGCAATCGGACAACAAACAACTGCTTGGAGGGTGCTCTCTTGATTGCAATCATTACTCATCATAGTTTTTGTTAGCTGTTGGAACCACATTTGCCTTTTATGGTTGAAGAATTCTAACGCTTTCCGCTATATTTGGTAATGTTGAAACTTTTTTCTAGTTTGCGCAGTCACACCACGAGCTTTTGTTATCTTACCCAAGGTGTTGGGGGTTTATGTGAGAACCATTCCATTCCTAGAGATTACTTACACAACATACTACGATGGAACCCGCTTCATTACTATGCCGCAACAGCCAAATCCTTCTCAAAAACTGTCGAAAAAGGGAGGTTGCTGCTTCGTTTTGCCGTTAAGCAATTGATCCGTCCTGGAATTACAGGTAAATTGGCTAACGCTCCCAGTCCTTTTGTCCGGCTAGTACTGCTCAGCTAAGCCAAACCACACAACTATCATGTTGCCTCGTAATGTGTTTGTTTGTGTGTATATGGTTGAATGTGAACCAATTTTTCGCACTCTATTCCACAACGACCGAAGAAGGTGTCACACTGATACCGGTCACGAAGCTTTTCCACTCACTAATCAGTCGACAGTGTTGTGAGGTAAAGAAACACAAACCCTCACCAACTAGCCGACGAACTAGTAGACGCTGTCTAGTGCGTCAACTATACGTCTGGCAACATATGTGCCAGAAATGGCCTTTCATGCCTCTGAAACCACTCTGCTCAAACTTCACTCCCTCGTGCCGTCAAATCCGAATGTTCGGTGAGTCTGTTTCCGGTCGAGTGGTAGCGTGCGTTGACTTAACCTTTATTTCCTTCACTTCCGCTCACCGTGGCGCACCGTCTCACGCACTTTTGCACCATGGCATGGACATGGAGCTGGTTATGGTCAATGGCCATATCATGGGGCGGATGTTTTCGATTCTGTTACGGGAAACCATTTATTTATCCGTTTCACAAGGTTTTTAGCATTTCTGAGACTTTTTTGTGTGGTGAGAACTAGCCAATTGATGGATTTAACTGTACACAGTATTCTTGAGCGGCTGTCTCGACTTTTATTCTTTTCTTAATTTGTTTTATTTACATCAGGTTTACAACGAATTGCTAAAACCAGCAACACAAATCGTTTACGAAAAATGGCCTCTGCCAAGTTTTGTCCAAACAGTTACAGAAACATTTGCAATGAAATACCTAAGATGTCTAATTTTACAGGCTACTAGCCTCACCTGTGAAGAAACGAAATTATTTTTTAATTGATATCGGTTAGTTCGGTTCATTTATTTTTCAGAAAAAAAACTAGTTTATTACTTACTGTGAGGATAAAAAAGCCTTTAACACTTTCTTATTGGTTCATACGTTCAACGCAATGTTCATCATCTTTTTTTGTTTAATTTGAACCTCGCGCATCACAGACAGACATAGTGGTCGGAACTCTAAATGCTATTTGCACTCAGGATCAATATTTTACAAGTGAAATGCAACTTTTAAAAATGATGTTTCCGAAATTGTCCTTTGAATTTACAGCGAAGTGTCACTGCTCACCAATAAACAGTGACTTTCGATTTAAGGACTCATTGAAAGATACCCAAAAAAATAATTAAGCCTCTTTTACCAACAACTTGATACGATATGATACACTTGATATGATACAAGTGTAGTGATGCTAGTAAGTCTTCAGTTTTTTGCGTAGCCAGTAAAGTTACAAGCCGATTGAGGACTTGCATTTATGTTGATAAAATTCGTTTCTTACTGCCCTACCATCGCCTTTAGAATAGAAAGCGAGGGTAAACTTTCGAGGATGTTGCTGTTTGGCAATTGGATTAGAGATTAATTCTCCGAAACGAGTAATTGCGTGGCGCATATTTTGCGAAGCGTTCGAGCGATGTGCTATGGTAAGTTGAAACTCGTCTGTCAGCATAAAAAGTGGCATAAAAAGTGATTGGAAGTTGTCGATGTTCGGCGCTTAAATCAGGCATGCTCGAATTCATTAACAAAGATTTTGTGACATGCTCTAAGAGGTAGTAAAACTTAAGACAGAATTTAAAAATTAAACAAGGGGCGCCTTGTGCTGATTTGGCAAGATTAGAATTTGAACAGATTTGGAAAGGTTTTGAAAATTTTAAAGACAAATATTGAAGAGTTAACTGGAGAATATCTCTTTGTTATTTTATTCTGATAATGTTATTTTGAAACCGAATTAATGTAGTAAAATATCCAAATTAATGTACAATGTTTGAATGACAATCATTGCTACTCGCACTACCCCGTGATAAAGGAGATTTAAGCCTTCACTTACCAGCTATGAAGTGTATGTCATTTTCAACAAATAGGTTGTTTATGGAACGAGATTGTTTAGTCTTCGGTGCCAACATCAGAAATGCCAGTGGAAATCCACCGAACCTCAATTCAATCCCAACAACATACCCATGTTTAAGAACTGTTAGCAAGGAGATGTCTTATATTCCTCTGAACAAGGGTGAACTACACACATCTGAACAGACATATGGCAGGCTAATGAAGAAACTTCCAAAGGCTAAAGTCACAACGGTTCTACCTGGTATTAACTGGAACTGGAAATATGCCTAAAAGAACATCCTAGGTAAAACACTTTCTTTGACAACGGTCCATCCTGTTCTTTCTTGTGAACGAAAAAATTCCGCATGTGAAACTCTATGGAAGTTGGAGCGGTGGCAATCCTTCTTCATGCCCGACGTGCGGTGTTCTGGATACTTTGAAGCACAGGGTTTCTTTGTGCCGAAAGGTGAATGCAGTCTGGATAACGCTTCTGGAACAACTTAAACGCCTAGTATCTCAGCTAACCACACCACCGTTCAACGTATTGCGCTTTCCTGTTCTTACAAGTGTAAGGTTCAGCAATCGCGCGATTGTTTGTAAAATGTGTACAAACTACATCATCCACGTCATTAATTGTGATGATGCGCTTGATTTAAATGTTCTTAAAACTGTTCTCTGTAACATGTAACGCGTAAATCTTATGTGAAATTGTACTAGTGTTGTTTATTATTTCGTAAAACAAACACAGCCGCTATGTAAATATTGTGTACAAAAACTAAATAAACAGTTTTATAAAATAATACGAATGTGTTTTTAACTTTTAATTTTAATTCTGTTTTCCAAGGTTGCATAACAATCTCAAAACTTCATTAAAGAAATATGCTACCCACGCAACCGAGTTTTGGTTTCAATTGACCAAAACTCTATTTCTCATGTTCAAAAAATCTTATTCATTCACCTCTTCACAACAATGTACTATTCTCCGAACTCGAAATGAAAATGTCTTTTTGCACTTGGACATATTCGAACGCAATAAAGTATTCTTCGCAAAAAAAAGTACAGTGTGAAATTAAAAGCCTGCACATGTAAAATGTAAATTGATTTCCCTCTGCACCCTTAGTTAGTATCCTACTTACGTAAAAGCACAGAGAGCTTCTACGTATGCTTATAGCGCAATGATTCTCTCATTTTTTTTAAAGCAGACAAAAGGTTCGAAAGGAACTGGAGGGAGAAGTAGAGAACGGTAGCAATTCTGGCTGTACGCGTGGGAAGCAACATAATGGAGCTCTCGTTACAGTGACGTCTGTATAAAGAATGTTTCCACTCTTCCTGCCATTCGCGCAACCTGTCAGCCTTTCGCCATCAACAACGCGTCCATCATTCACTGCGCGTCGGTGTGCGATAAGCTCACTTTCACCGACAATGATCACGCGAATTAACATAAAACGTTTAAAACGACTTCCGTCATGGGAAGAAATTTGAACGGCAGTGTTAACCTAAACCGCCTTGTAAGGTTGTGTCTGGTTATCGGGGACATGAACCGTACGAATACTCAGAACGATCCATACTGTTCGGGCTAAATGAAAGGATGTGTGTTCCAGCGTTGGGTGGCAAGAACTGGAGAATACGGTATAAAAATATGTACCAACCGAGCATGAGCATTGCTGTCGAAATAATCATGGAAAAATGGTAGAGGGGAAACCCAAAGAAGGGAAGCAGCAGAAAATCGTTAAATCTGTTGCACATTCAAATAATTCTGACAAGCTCCCGAGATTTGTCAACCGTTCAAAATTAAATTTCTTATCAGGTTTGCTTAGCTTTCTTTATGCATATATGCTAAATTTAGTTGACAATCTCATTATCAATCATCAGTTTGCTTTTCTGTTTTATCAAAACGGGGTGTCTTTCAAGAGCATATAACGAAGTTTACCCAAGCTTTTCCTGGAAGGCATATGCAATGCTATATAACAAATTCAAAAGAAAAGTACAAAATTCTTGCGTTGGCAGTTAGCATACACGCAAGAATCGAAAAGCAATCATCAAATGGCTGTTTCAAGAAAATTCGATTCTTCACATTGACGCACATCAAAAAAAGTTTAAAAACAACAAACACGGAAACGTTTGCTCCTACTATAACCCTGCACGACTGGTATACTGACGTCAACATGTTTTCTGCAGATTAATATATTGGACAGCAAAGTTACATTAACCACTACCATACAGGGTGATGTTTGAAGCAATATTGCCATTCCCTAATAAATTAACGCTGTTTTCAGTAATTGCTAGTAACTTCAAACGTAGACACAAAGCAAGATTCATTACTTAATTTAATAAAAATGCTAAGTGAATTGTGATTAACCATTTGAGCGACTCGCATCCGCCAAGTTCACCTTATTAATGAAACTGGTTAAAAATCGACCATCGCAAAGCGAGAGTATATTTGATTAATTAATGTACAAATGTATGCATAATGTACGGTTTTTAAATGTTTTAATATTTTAACGAATAGTTAGTTGTCCGTGTAAGGGATACAAAACTATATAATAGCAAAAAAAGGTATATTTCCACCGTTTTAAACTGCATATTATTTTGCATACATTATAATACTTTTCTTTCCTTTGCCAAAACTAATTAATGTTATTAGTCCAAAACAATCGAAAGTATAACAGGGCCTAGCCGTTTCATGCAAAAAAAACCAATATGAACAACTATGAAATCCAGAAAAACAGGAAAGTTGCATCGATATGGATTAAGACATAAATATATTCGAACATCACACCCTGACTATTACTATTTGAAAAATCATCAAAGAATTGATAGAAATCATTCGTTTCAATTCAAACTTTTCGAGATTATACCACTGATTTCATAACATTCAAGACATACGTTATTTTCCTTTATAATTCCATTCAATCTTTCTGGGCAGAGCAATTAACAGAGTGAAATAAACACTATGAATTATGAAAGCATGCAGCAACTAAACTTAGATTTCGATTAACATTACATTTCTTCATTTACCTGCACTTTATGCCAGTGGCCATCGTGAAGATCTCGACCAACAGTAATGATTTGTGCGCCTCCACCAAGATTATATCGCAGCCGAAGAGCTCCCTCGACTAGTTTCAACTCGAAGAAATCGAACGTGCCACCGTCGTCAGTGTAGAGCACGAGACCATTTGGCTGTTCCGTCTTGAACTCGAGCTCCAGTGACCCATTCAGTCCGGTATACCATTTGCGGAATTGTGCAAAACTGTTCTGCGATCCATCGAGCACAAAGCCAGAACAACCATACCCTAACTGCGACAGCAGTAGGCCTAACAATAATAACTTGGGCATCCGAATTGTTACCATGACATTGCTCACAATCTTTGGCAGGCTTAACGGCAAATACGATGATGATGACGGTGATGGTCCTGCAGGGGCTGAAGCGAGGTCAAGCGATTGATGCGCTTTGCTCTCGGAGGCCATCGTTGTCGCCATCGACACCGTTGCCGGCTGCTGGAAATAGTAGATGCTTTTATTGTCCGCACTCGTTGCCACACTGCTCAGAGCTGATTGCTTGAAAGAGCTGTTGCGTTGCCGTACATTGGCACCCTTATCCGCTTCGGTACATACATTATTGTCTGGGTGATTATGGCTTTTAATGGAATTACTGGGGCATGTAGAGCGATACTGTCGTTGCCAAAGGGTTATTTTCGACGCCAGTGTCTCCCGCGCACAGGATCCTTCACCCACTGCCATTCCACACAGCTTCTGTTCTAGCTGTTTTCTCTTACATTTTCTTCTCGCTGATAATCTAATCACATCGGGCCCGTCCGAGTGTGGTGGCGCACTTTCCATAATGGAGAGACATTTTGCTTCTTCACTAGTCTGGGATTCGCCGCTGACCGCACTTCTATCCCCTTCCGTGTCACTCACACGGGTAGTATGTTCCTCCGCACGTACCGACGCCATCTTGTCTTCACTTAGGCGCTGAATACTGGGTTTCTTGTATGATTTTGTTCCGTCTCCCACTGCAATATTATGTTTCTTTTTCCTCTTCTCTCTTTCTCTCGTCAGCAAACACACTGTGCTCAAACACCAGCACGTTCACTCTCACACACTATCTCTTTGCGTTTTGGTTATGTGAAACTTGTTTTATCCTGCCTGTAACACGCTCATTCTCACAAATTCTAGCGGGATTTTCTTCCCTATTCACTCACTAAGAACGCGAATGCCGACGCCATGTACACACACGTACAAATTTCACACACGCACACACATACGTAAACTCTCACTTAGGAACACTCACACTTTCACTGTTGCTTTGCGTAATTTTGTTGTTTCTGTTTTTGTTTCTCTCTCCTGTTTTTCCTGATGTCCACTATTTTCCAGCACTTCGCACAACGATTAATTTTTCTGGTATTTCAAGCGCCGCTTTTTGCTTTGATCAATTTTTCATATATTCCTGGAATAAAAGCATCCACCTCGAAAGCTTATGAAGGATTGAAACTTATTTCTTCATTGCATTTGATTCATCACTTACACATGAACTGAATTTACAACCAATCACGAATCCATGTCATACTTGTTCACTACATCATACTTGTTTATGCTAATAAAATATGTAGCGCTTGATTTTGTTATGTTATAATAATTACACACAAAATATTGTTTTCAGTTCGACGACATAAAAATACGATCAGAGTATTAAAAATATTATAAGAAAGATACAAATTCCATAGGCGCGTTTATCACTTCATTTGAATGTGCCAGTTATCATTTATCATATTTTATAGCGTATTGTTGAGACACATAATTGCATGCTAATATAGAAGGTTTTTTGCGCAGTACCACCTACCATGCGCCTCCATTTCATACCGCTGTCTTCAATTTTGAACGATGTCTTTTGAGGACGGTGTACAGCGCAGCAAACAATGCCGAAGCTAGCATTGTATTCACCACTCTATTCAACAAAGTAAATGCTTCGCTACCAGCTAGCGGAGCGGTGTTGGCACGAGAAAAAGAGAATGAAACGTAGGTGTGAACGGATGGCGTAAAATATCTTGACTCTATCAGATACACCCACACACCTAAAGTGGTCTGATTCATTCCCAATCATGGAAAAGTACAAAGAGTACAAAGATGGTCGTGTACCGAACGCAACACTGAAACTCAACCCAGAAGATGCTGACTACTCGCAAAAGAGTCCTCACAACGCGGCACAAAAATTCCACGAGAACAGTAAAGGAATGCTTAATTCGTTGCACCTCAACTCCGCACACACACAAGGTCTAATGACGAAGGCATAATAAAAGAAAATAAAAACTGCGCACACACATGAAAGCTACTCGAAGTAAGGAAGCAAAAGATCCACACATAAAAAAAGCGTCTCTCCGTTTTAGAACGTTGCGTGTTCTGGTAATGGAGCCGAATGAGTTTTCCTTCTTGGTGTTTGAATGAGTTTTTCCCATCACAAACCTGTATTAGTTTGCGTATCTGCAAATGTGTGCATGAGCCTTTAGCCACCAACGATAAGGGTTTCGAAAAGTTCTCCAAATTTTACCACACAAACACACTGACATAACCTGACGTAGTTTCGAAGGTTGAAGCTCAACAAAAAACGGCCGAAACATGTGTTTATTCTATGCACACATACTACCAAGTGCTGCTTACAACACGTTGAAAAGGGGGTATTAAGCTTTCTCTATCACTCGCCCACCACTTACTGTAGCTGCCAATTCAACGTCAACCATGGGAGAGGTGGAACGCTGCAGAAGAAAGGGTCTGAGTATACCTAGTACAGAAATCGATACGAAAAATCCTTGACTAGGTTACAGGCGCCTCTTGCGCGAGGGAAGCACGTCGTAGCAGTAGCAAAGAAAAGAATTGCTCACGCCCGCGTATGTTTTTCCATCCCCGTGAGCAATGTCCTCCAGTCCTTGGAAATATTCATTCTAGACTCGCTCTCTTTTCTCGAATTCTTTCTCTCGTTCACTCCCATTTTTTCACTCGTACTCGAAAATTTTACATTACGTGTGTTTCACTACTTTCATCTCACTTGGTCTCGTGCACTCCATCACTTGGTTTCGTTTCTTCTTACTTTTGCGAATGGGAAGAAAATTTCTTAGTTGATTTTGTTTTTTTTTTCATTTGCTCACAGCCACCCACTGTGCTCTTCACTCATTCACGGGTATTTGAACATTTTTCTCGCTCGTACTCTTCAACAAAATATCTCATTTCGGGAAGGGGTTTTCCATTTGCACATTCCCCAGAACTATCCTCTCGAAAACGCTTTTCTACGTTCTCGGTCGATGGACACAGAAGAGTATGTCAAATAATTAAGTTTCTTTTTCATCGCTTGTAACATTGCTTGCACTAGTAATTATGGCACTTTGATTTTCCTTCAATTCGTTTTGTTAATACAATACACTAACACAGTACACTAACTATTACTCCGAAAACGTGTTACGCTACTAGCACCCAACATTCTAACTCTTAATCCACCTTATGTGTCTAAAACTACACTTAAAATCACCATCACTTATTCAACGCCATCCACAACGCACAAAAATCCACTTATAGGGATTATTTCAAATGGTTGGGAAATCACCTACTTAACAATCCATCCAATGGATGGTGAACACTGGTATGAAACGGCAGCACGTAGATTTTTGTCCGCGGTCATCCTGCGACGGATTACAAAGCTCAACTACTCTCGATTTGCTATAGCGATGAGTACAAAAGTGCCTAAACGGACAGACCTGCCATCGTCACTCACCGCTCAAAACGAACGAAGCCACCACACTCATCGCTTTTCTCCTTCGCCTTGCCAAGCACACATATACTATCAACGAATGCGAGTGGAAGATTTCTCCTGACTCAAATGTTTTACTGTTTGTTATATTCGCTGTTGTGCGCCTTTACTCTCTTCGAAAGGAAAGGTTACTCTCGTCGCAAATGATTGGGGAATGTTTTCGTTCGCCATCATCAAAATGTGGCTCCCTTTTTTCCAATGGCACTCGCAGAATAGTGGCTTGTTGAGGGTGTACACATTTTCCAACGAAGTTTGATTGCGTGGGACCGTTTTCATCGCGCAAATGAGCTTCTAAAACCGGTGTGGGATACATGAGAATGGGGAACCGCTGCGAACGGTCTGAGAAACAAAAAATACAACAAAACACCGACTTTGAATACGGTTATTGACAGCAAAATAAATTGAACCGACGAATGGGTTGATAGTCGCTCCAATGTCATTGAGTGGAGGTGGTTAACAATGCTTAACTGCTGTAACATTTCTACTTTTGAACTTCTGCTGCTGAGTCAAGGCATTTTCATCGTAGAACGCTTGAAAGTAAGGGTCGTTGAAAAACGTTTCAAAATTGATCAAATCGACCATGAACTTGCTAGATATTGCTTTACTTAAGTGATATTGCTTTTTTGGTATTTTGGTCTAGGGAAAGGAGTTTTTTTCAAGAATCATTTACACTTACAATTCATAAACATTTATTATTCATACTTTTTCGTTACTTTGTTCTTTAATATTTTCTAATTTTAAGGCACAATTTTTAATTGTTACTGAATCGCATTTAACGATTTGTGTTGTTTCATGTTCTAATAAAAAAAAACTCATGTTTCAAATAAAATATCGTTATCGTCAAATGGTCTTCCTTTCAGGCAGTTATGACCGACTGCAAGAAGTGCAGCTGATACATTCAGATATGGTTTACCCGAAATTTACAAAGAGTTCAACCTAAAAAAGAAAGGATCAACAGTTGAGATCAATCAGTGGTCAAATTTATGGAATCAAAAATTTCATAAGCTTCTTCATTATATTCTCGTTTAGAACACCAATTTGAAATAATTAGAATAGGAAAAAATTAATAAAGAACAACTAATTGAGGGCGCACTTTTAGAAATGAAGAGTTAAAACTGTTACGCATCACCTTGTGTTTGCCTTTCCGATTTTGCATAAATGCTAGTGTCATTTTGTGACACTCAGGACCATTCCTATGTTATCCAGCAAGGAGAACTAAGAGAATGGAGAACTATTCCCACGCACTCAATTTATTGTGGAATATGGGCGCATGTGCAGAAGCTCCCCAAAAGCCAATACCGATAACCAGAACTTTTTCCCCTTTTACGGAGCACGCTGCACGTAGTAACAAATTGTTTCGCAGCTGACAAAGAACCAAACGAATACACCCACACTGGTTTCTGAAGCGTGCATTCACACGCGTAATTTGCCGACTCTTTCCAGCTTTGCTTTATCACTCTTACTCTTTCTCTCACTCTCACTCTGTATTACCCCCGCGAGCTGTGAATTGAAGAGGAGTGCTGCATTTTTGGCACAACCGTATCGATTTGAAACGGTTGCGTGTAAAGCTCAGTAAATGCATTTGTAAAAGCTCGTGCCCTAGTGCACTTCGTCATTCGCAAGCGCACTTCACCTTTACTGCATTGTTACCTTTACTGTGAGAATTTTGATGAATCAAGCACCTCGTAAAAGCTTTTTTCTTCGCATAATTTGTCAGTACTATTGTTTGGCTTCAGTTTCGCAATTTTTTATTTAGTTTTTTAAGTTGTTTTTTATTTTAACACGTATGTTGTAATTTCTGAAAGTTTGCCTTTTTTCGAAAACAGGTTACAAACACATTCAATTATATTTATTTCATGTTTCATATTTCATATTTCATTTCTAATTTGATAAGAAATGACAATAACGAGACGCCATTAACGAGTATGCATTTTTAAAGTGCACAACACCACACAGGCACACTGAGCGACGTGTGGGAAGCATCTTCAGTAATGTCATAGAGTTTTATATTCCTTACTCGCAGTGTCCCGATATTTTATCCCGTTGCCCTCATTCTCGAAAACGACAAACTCAACTACGCTAATAATCGTTGCGCCAGTCGGCAGCCACAAAGCAATAACCGACGAAAATGTTTAATGGAACAGCGAAGGGCTGGAGTGGAAACGCTTATGGGATCTCTTCTCTATACAATACCCCTTTTTCCAATCCCATCAGACGGTAAATATAGATCCGCCAAACGATTCACTTCGATCGTCTTTCAACGGCACTTCACTTCAACTTTGCTTCTGCACTTTTCTCTGTAGCAAGCACAAACAGTTGAAAGGAAATGTTTTGCAAAGCACCAAAATAAAACACTTCAAACTGTAAGCATCACGTGAAAGAAAATCACAATCATTTTGCAAGTGTGGCCTATGAGTGGCCAGCCATGTTATTTACAATTTAAATTTGATAGCATAATATTCCTACAAGCTTGATTGTATATTAACTGATCATATGCTTTAAAAAAATAAAAGTTTCTTTTCTTTCCTGAAGGATCATCATGCAAATCGTAACTATGTTTTACTATGTTTTGATAAGCACTGTTATCGGAAGAATATGGCATCTGAAAGCAAAGCATCCGCGAAACGTACTGTAACAGAGTCACGAACCGTGATGCAACTTAAATAAATGGGAATTTTAAATAAAAATAGTTTGCTTCGTAGTCCAATACAACTGTATGATCTTGAGAATTAAGTGGGTTTTTTTTGTTACATTCAAAACAGCTTAAAAAAAGGAAAATTAGTTTCAGATTTTACTAATATAATTTTTTGACTAAAAAAAATGTTTTTGCAAAACTTCAACATTTTGAAAACTAATGCCATAGTATTATGTATATACCAAATAGTGGACTACTAATTACTTCTTTTGCAAAAGCAATAAGTGTGTAATGAATGGATCATAATAGAGGGCTTCAGCCTCATGTAAATACTATTCTTGAAAAACACTTTTTACTTTCACTTTACATTAAAATATTTTGACTTGCATGATCACTGTTGCTATAATGTACGTTGAAAATGTTCCTTACAAAAATAGGTCATCAAATTCTCGCGCTTTCACCGCCTTAGATATATTCTAAATAAACGATCCCCATAAAACACTGGCCATTGAACTGTCGAAGACCAGACAGCCATCATTGATGCACGTTGTTTTACGTTCATGTAAATTCGAGCACTACTAGACATGAACCGTATGTAAGATTTGTCAATCTCTACTAAACTTATACAGTCACAGGGCGAGGTAAGATGGTAAGTACGAGAAACCGTGTACAACACGATTGCCGTCCTGGATGGAAATCATATCTGCTTAGTGTGCTATTCCTTCTTATATTCACGGAAACACGCTGTAGAACACGAAACATGTCTGATAACGACGTCAATTTATGACGTCAGGTTAAATTTTATTTCATAGACAAATGCAATGATCTGTTGTGTTACTAGTTGAAAATACTCTATTAAAAGTATGGCATAAAAATTAATTTATATACTATATACTTACATTCATCCAAAAATTCTTCAAGATTTTCATACTCTTAAATAATAAACTGTTGACAAGATGATTCCTTCTAAACCATTCGTGCCGCCTAGTTTCAGCCAACGTACACTTGGCCCTTAAGCATTTCTTGTTAATAATTATATTGTTTTCTAGGTCAATCGTTTTTCTCTTCACAAGTCTTAACCTAAATCAATGCCAGCTTCATCATTGAAATGTCCTTGCTCAATTATAAACTTGATTTCAACAGTAAAGATACAGAAGATGTCGCCACCATAGTGGCACCGTAAAGCTCCTAATGTAAAAAGCTTCACACATAGTTGTTTGATATGATGCTTTTGAAAAGCACAATCATTTTCGAGCGTCTGTTTAAAATTCTCGAATTGTGATGTTATAACAGTACTACTTTTTGGAATTGATGCACACGCCTCATCTTGCAATCCTGTTTGTACGATGTATATTTGATGAAGTTTTTTTTTTATTTTTTGTGTAACCTATTTTTTGTGTGTGTTTTATATTTGTTGTAACCAAAATTTGTATTCTACTCTACTTAAATGAAAATCAAAAAGTATGCAAACAATCGCTCTTGTGTTTTGCATAACTGGTATCTTACGTAACCGAATTAACTCGTTGACTTGAGCAAAATTTCTTATTACCTATCATTGGGCCTTGTCTGTTCAATTGACCTACAAAAGACCGAATCCAGCATTCCAGTCAACGGCAAATGACCTCGTTTCATTGATAAAAATTCAACAACGAAGCAAAGCAGCCGAAGTGCACCGACACGAACACATTACGAATGTGGCTCCGGGGCAGGGTGGAGGGCTTTCTGGTGATTGCACCGCACATGAACAGCGAGAATGCAATTCTCCGCTGCGCTTGTAACTGGATGCTCCAACCAACCGAAGGTAAAATGAACAAGGTGGAGCCGTTTGGAGCACTTTTCAAACATTCTATTGAATTGCATGAATGATACAAAAGTTCATCCGTTGATGAAGACGCATGCGTTCTTCTCTGTAGTGTGCTCTCCGTGAACATTGGAAAGGAAGTGTTGAAAAATCGAGTATATTGTATGAAATGCTATTGTAGTATAACATTGTTGAGATTTTGAACTTTGTGGCATTTGTTCTACGTGAAAAATGGTAACTTATTACTAATGGTAATAACTGTACCCAATCATATTGATATTATCGTTATATCATATTTTTAAGCCGCAACATGCTTTTCCTCACGTACTAAAACAATGGTTCATTGATGAAAATTGCCGGACACTCCCTATTCTAGTCGATTCTCTCGATGAGAGCCTTTCGTCACGTAAAGGAGTTCATTTATACCGCCTTTATAGATTTGTCCATTCCACGCCTCAAAAAGGGAAACCGATCTCAGAAGCATCCATTCATCCTGTCAGTCTAGTTTCGGCCGGCAGCAACGAAACAGCAAATGGATCAGGGAGCCGACATACTGACCTTTGCTTGCAGTACCGTATCACGCAGCACGGATGTCCTGCATAGTGTGTTTTAAAGCGTAAAACGAACGTGTTAAAATCGGGTGTTGGAGAAAACAACAATGAGAAGCAGCACTGCAAATTGTAATTTTAGAGTAATCCTGCTTCTCGAAACCCTGTGCTTGTGTGATGCTGCCGGTCAGATAGTTAATTGCGTGTGAACAGCGTGCTAGACTCACACTCCCACTCTCAGCAGGTCGGTTCTTATCTTTTCAATACATCGTATGTAATTTGTTGCGCTTGTGCCAAACCGAATGGTGTTCTAATCAGGCATTTTATATGCTTCACTGATGCTCGATCAATCAAAGCAAGATTCTGTATCTGTTCACTGGTGTGCATTGTTGTGTTAAAAGGGATAACAGCAGATAAAACTATCGAGTGTCACAGCCTATGAATATTCTTTGCCAGTTTAAGGGACATTTCAACCGTCTCGCAATTATAATTAAAACCCAAAAAAAAACAATAAAATTGCAACTGTTAGTGTCACTCGCACTACATTCAGTGATCTTGCGTGATCGACAGTGTTTATTTGATTGTATCGAAAATTTCAAAACAAAACATAACAATCTTTTTTGTGGTAAATCGTATTCGCTGACATCGCCCTATCCGTTCAAAAGGCGATAAAAAAGGCCATCGTCATATATAGTACACCAAGCACCATTTAGCCATGTTTTCCCTGTGCGCTAAACCTGCCAATGGCAACGGTTCCTGTAGGACGTCACAACAGCTACAGCAAGGTAAGCAATGTGATAAACGATCTTGCGCTCAACGTTAAACATTTTCACGCCCTTTCTTCTCCACCATCTCGTCGTCCATGCTTCCAGTTCTGGTTTCAGTAACAAATAAAGCACTCTTCAATCACCCCCAAGGTACAATTAATTCCGCCTTTCTATGACTAGTCCATCTGCTTGTCATCGACTGGTTCATCCATCACGGGCATGGGTAAGCGCTCCACCAGTCCACAAATTGAGTGTTTCCGTGAGCACAGGATATCGGGGGGAAATTCAAAACGACCCTCAAACCAGCACGATGTTTCTGGCTCGGGAAGCTAGAAAATCTGCATACAACCTTCCCGTACGGTTTATCCGCACAATGTTTTATGAGGCTGTGATTTATGGATGTGATTATAAGTTCATTACGTCCGCGAATTGCCTTTTAAGCGTGCCCGATGCGCTGTCTTACCTTTGCGTTGATATCACTACCTTTCGTTCTTCATTGTTAAAAAGGGGAATGATGCGAATAATGATGATTATGACAGGGCAATCATACTCAGCCATACAGACAAACCAAGGACTATTATTTTTACCTTGATTATCTTCAAAACAGCTGGCCAGATGCCACACGAGTGCTGTGCCAAATTATACGTGTGATCAATGGTAGGGATTAGAATTAATGGCATTTAATTCGAGCCCTTTGAAAAACCAAGAAGAAACAAATAACTCCCAGAAGTAAGAAAACGTCAACATGATCTCGTTTCATTTTAAAGTTAGATGAAAGCGGAAAAAAGCTACTCAAGAAAACAGAAGGCACACATAATAAAACGCCTTTCCGCTTTATCTAACCACCCGTAACCGGTCTGGTAATGAGCATAAATCCTTCACCCGTTCCCGATATCCACGTTCGTTTCGCGCGTTCCGGATCGATGCAACTCGGCAGGAGTCTTTGACCAACTTGATTCCGATGAGCTTTAATCTTTACGCCATCGTGCTTCTGCCATATCGGTATAATGTTTTGCACTCCACGCGACCGCCCTGTTCCGACTGAGTGCGTCAACTTTTGAACGGTCATTAAAATTCATTTTAACGATCAAACGGTACCATAACTTACCTACATCATGGTACCTTTGCTCGTGCTGAGAAAGCTACTCCCATCATGTTAGTAGATCACAGTTTCGTTCACCATTTCCCGTGATGAGCGCACGTGAACGTAATCGTTGGTTCACATGCGCACGATTCTCCAATCACTGTTTCGTCATCTTGCTTGTTCCTAAGCATCCGATATAAACGTACATGTAACGGCTAGGGTTGGTTATAAAACCACATTAAATTCCCCTATCACAAAAAAGTTCGTTTTTTCCTCGATATGCAAATTCTGTTAGGAAAACAAACAACGATTATCTGTTTTTAAAGGTAGCAAACAATTCCACCCGAAATGAAACAAACGATAAAAAAGAGGTGCATTTCCACTACAGAACTTGTTTCATTGGGCTACCAAATAGTTGTTTTCTAGCAACATGTTTGCCTTTGGCTTTACGCCTGTACATACACGATATCACATTTTCACATGTTCCATGCTGTGTTATATTATTTCCATGCAGAAGCAAAAGCCATAAAGAACACTATTGTCGTGATTTTTTAACTAATTCATTTAGAGATGTTTTGTTCCTCCGTTCTCCGTTCTCACATGATTTTCACTTGCTTCCTGTTCTCCATTCGGGTATCCTTTCTTTTCTGATAGGTGAAAAAGCAAAAACAGCTTACATATTTCCAGATATATTTCAAAATGTCGCTCAGTTGAAAGAATTTCCATTTCCGAAAAAAAATTGTTCATTTCCGTTCTAACTCTATCAAGCTTTCGATGATAGGCAAACCATTAAGAAACGTTTTGATTTCCCGATTTTTACTCTTCATTATTATGCTCGGGTCCTTGCGCAGTGTACTTCTCAAGCGTTCAGTCAGTTTTTATACAATGAAAAAACATCATTCGCTTCCTCTATTGCATTGCATTAAAACTTTATTTTCCTATGATTTCAACCCGCTGAGAAAAAAAGAAACTGTATTCTTGGATGGAGTAGCAAACCTTCAAGCAAAGTTCGATGGCTTTGGCTGCTCTAGGGACCAATGAAGGACCAAAAACTTTTACTCGCTGTTTCGCCAACCACTTGGGAAACTCAATGCATTATTTGTTGAATACGAGCCGCGTGGCAAAAAAAAAAGTGTTCCTCTTCCTTAAAGACAATGTTCTTAAATGACATTAAAGAGAAAACATAAAGCAGCACGTTCAGGAATTTATACTCTTGTTAATATTTCCCAAGATTTAGTCTTTCATTTGATCAGAGCTTTCAGCGGAAAGCAAGAAAAGCCTTTTACAGCCACCTTTTACTACTGGACAATCGATAGCTCAAGGTGAACCGGCAAATGTTCCCCCCTCTTCCAAGAGTAACAACGGTCGCACCATCACGCGAACGCGTTTTTTATACCAGCTTAGACCCAATACACAAAACAAACGACTCTTAACAAAAAAACAAACAGTTAAGGTTAGGAAAAGGGACGTTTTAGATACAGTTGCTTTTCAAGCCATACAATTTAACTTTTTTTCTTTAAGTGCAAAAGATATAAAACTACATTTTTGACTCCAGATATAAAACGTAAAAAAGCAGATACATATACACTGAATACGGCTCGCAGATTTTTTTCTTTATTTCACGTGAATCATGATGAAAAAAATCTCGTACGTTTGGAACGCTAGCCGTCCGTTGTTAGCGGTTGGGAAAATGGATACGTGGGTTGGCTGGCAGATAACAAAACTTTCATCTTTACGATGGCGTTGATTTTTACAACAATTTCCTCGGATGAGCGAAAGATAATGAAAGTTACTTTTTCTGGAGCGTTTTTTTTTTTTGCTAACGCATTCTCTACACGCTTACAGAAACGTAGAGGTTAGTGTACGTCAAACGATTCGCAACAGAAAGCACTGGCACATACCCATGTAGAAAAAAAAAGCACAAAATCATTCAGTTTTCACTAAACCATTTGTTACCACCTTTCTCCTGGACGATATAATTCCACCTTAGGAGGAACAAAAACAGAAAAACACGGCATAGAAGCGAAATCATGTTTAAAATGTCCACAGGCTGGCCATTTGTGCGCTGTACGCAACCAAAAATAATTGCTATGAATCAGCAAAGTCGGCCGGTGTTATTAGCTTACGTTGTCCACGGAGAGTTTCCATCTCCGTTCCCGCGAAACGCCAAAATGGCTAGTATTGTGGAATACTTATTGTGCTCAAACACCACAATACATCCTGCTGGGATATTTTTACGTTACGCTTTTTCGGGGAAATTATTTTGCTCGTTGGACGGCAACGACAATTCTAAGCTTCTATGCAAGGCAAAAATGGACAAAATAAAATCACAGCAAGGGGGGAGGCTCTCATAGCCACTCGCTCATCAGAATACGTCTTTTAGTTACCTTCTTGGAGAGTGAACCAACAAAGGGAAAACATCTTTGAAAAATATTAAGTCTAATGATACTTACGCAGTCGTTTGAAACCTTTACCTTTGCTTTCTTCTGCCGGACACTGAACGGATGCTATCATTATTCTCAAAAAGACCAAATTTCACTACGGACATTTGTTTTATTCCTCTAGAATCGAATGCGCTGGATTGATTTTCGAGCATGCTTAGCCGCTCGGTCACGTGGCTTCCAGCCTGGGCGACATTAAAATCCTTTTTAGACCACTGGTACTCCACGTTTCAGCAATCTACTTTGGCAGAGGGAAAAACTTTATCCCGGCCTTCAGAGCAAGGCACACTTTTCCTTCCCTGACCTACTTCCAGCTCGGTAAGCAGCCTCAATGACGCTACCATTTACGGAAGCTGCGTGATTCCGCAGAAGGCTTCCGCTGAGGGTGCATGCATCCAGCGCTAGAAGGCAAACTTTTGCAATGGGCAACAAACATGCAGTTCGAATTGCGTTGAGTCGCCAGAAAACACACGCACACATACACACATTGTAGCATAATGCCGTCTCAAGAAGGAGGGTAAGTAATCGTCAGGAACCATCCATGCGAGGGTCATTTTACGCTCCAATGGCTAGAAGTGTAGCAAGAATGGCTTCCCATCTTTCCTTCTACAAAGCTTCTTCTTTTGACTGCAAAACTAACGTACGGAACAGCATGTTATGGACAAAGGCGGAAACGCATTGGCACTTAAACGGTATGCAAAAAACCTAAATATTTTTTAAACCATCCACAACCACATTGAAAACACGATCAGCAAAAGCTTTAACCCATAAATTGTGGTCTATTGAAAGTAGTCGTTTATATGTTTTGCTTGCCCGTTCCGAATTAATCTGAAATTTATCTGGTTGGATTTTGCAGCAAGTACATTATTATGTGATGGTAGGGTGTATGCGTTATCAATAAACTGTCACGAGTATCCATTTCCTCACATTTCAACCACGTTAGTGTGAGATAATAACTCTTGAAAAAACATTTGCAAAATAAAACATTTAAACGATCCTTTAATCGAACCACTTCATCAGGTGCTACCGCCGCTGTATAGTATCTAGCGACTAATAGCTAATTTTCTGCCCGAATGTCGTTACATCGTATGTAACTTTCTTTCTTCACAACCTCACATCCGAAAAATTACTTCCTAGTTTCGTTAGGTAAGCGCGAATAACCTCATCCCATGACGACTCTACCTGCAGCTTCTTCCAAAATATATAACGGTGTAGAAATGATAGACATAAACTTGCTGAGAAGGATGTCTTACTTAGAACTGCCTTACGGTACGAGAGAAATACCTTCCTTTCTAGTAACGAAGTAAATCCCACAAAAGCGCCAAACGTCAACGGTACAGGTGTGTCGATCAGTAAAACAAATCTGTTTCCGATAGCCCGATACCGAATCGCATCCCAATCACAACCGTCGCCGCTGGCTTTTAGGCGCTCTGGCAGTGCTATGAATTTCGAAGCGACCACTTTCCGGATGAGCGACTTCGAACGAAGTAATTACAGCTCAGGCACCATTATCCTTCCCGTGTTGGTCTGCAAATCTGATGCCATGTCCTGTGGTGAAGCAAAACCCGACTTTACTTTCGAGATTGGCTCTCCGGAGAATGGTGAAGGTGTAGTCCTGCGTGCGGGAAAGGGATGCTGAGTTGTCGATGGTTGGTTGATTGGTTTTGCATAATCAACCACCGCAACCGAAGGCATATCAAAAGGAATGGCTCTCTCCAATCTCACTGTGTCAGTAAAGTGATCCACCTCTTACACATACCACCATCATCCAGTCGTCGATTGATGTTCAACCTATGAGAATAATAATGAACTAAGCAGTATTGGAAAGCCGAAACATATTTAAACAGGATGGTATGTGGCTGCACAACCAAAGCTTCATGAAGTGAAAAATGCTAGGTCTCTCAGGCAGGTTTTTTCATCGAACTAGTATGTATGGCTATACAGGCTTTCTTTTTCTTTCCTATAACAGACTAGCACATCAGAGCAGGTTCAGTTGATAACGATCAGTCGATTGTTTTTCGAGTAGCTTTTGAACTATCTCTTCCCATTTGTCAAGCGGTTGGTCCATACTTGAGCAACAAACACGGATTGGGCCACACTTTATGGCCGATGAGTTAAACTACATAATCACTTACAAAGCAATTTTCGAACAAAGCAACCACTTGTGCGGGGAGCTTATCACCAAACCTGCTTTGATTGCTTGCAATATGCTAATGAACACAATGAACCTAGCACTATGAACCGTTCCGGATGTTGAAGCATGGGTGTTCTTTGGAAAATGTAATCGGTGCTAGATTTTGTCTTCATCTTATACAATTGGATGCTGCAGTTTGGTGCCGAAAAGTTAAAATTGCTGAAAAGGAATAAAATGAGAACGCCGTGCCTAAGTACCTCACTCAATTCACCCGCTTATTGGCGTGCTAGTGAAATAAAATAATTATATACATGCTCCAGGATTTCTAGCTTCTACCGAATTTAATGCTCCATTTAGGTAGCTAGTTTAACGATCAATAGGGTGGTCTAATCAATAGACTTGACGGCCCCGGCAAAACACCACGTAGTTCAATTCTCATCCGAACTGTGTCTCCCCGTAGCAAGGACTGACTATCCTGTCACGTGGTATAAGAAAGTCTAGTAAGCTTGTGTTTAGACCAACATATGACCGCTTAGGAAGGAAAAAAAGAAGAACCACCTATCATCGAACTCTATAGATAGATTTAACAACTTAACACATGAAGCAGGGACGAACTTAGAGTGGTAAGCGTTTATGCAAATCTAAAATAATCAGATGAATAATCTGATAAACATTAAATATTGTTTTGTTCAAGAAGATTTTACAATAATCTTAGTGATGCTGATAACATCTACAATAAGACGCACAATTATGCTAAACTGATTGTAGCAAGCGTATGGTTTACAATGTAACAATTCGATCAAGAGTTGTCAATCCTTAATGTATGGAATAATAATTGATACAGGTTGAATACAGGTTTTTGTAAAATGTACGAGTTTTAAAAACAAAATTTGTGGATTTAATAGTTATTTCAAAAAACCCTGTGATTTTCACAATGATCATGTTTGCTGTTACTTGATCATCACATCGTTATGATCATGCTGACTGCTGGTACAGTCAGTTGAATTTCATCGAGCCTTTCTAATTAAAGCTAAACTAAAATAATGGGTAATATTTTTCAACAAACTTTCACAGATTTTTCATCCAATATGACTATTTTTTGCATTTATTGTGTGTAGATATAGGATATGTGTGTTCCATATCACATTACAATACGCCATTAACACATTGCTAAAATAGTTCATATTATAAGAACTTCTTATGTACTATCTGATATACTTAGATCTTCGCCAAACTAGTTTCCATTTTTTTCTAATGCTCAAGAAAGTTTAATTGCAATACTCCTTGGCGCACACGAACAACATTTGTTTATCGATCGTCTTTGTAAGCAGTGCGGAGTGGAGCTTTTTTTTCTATAAAAAAAAGAATTTCAAATTTTCACTTGTATGTTAACGCACCGCTTTGACCTTGTCCAAAATTCCAAACAGTAGGTTTTCTATCAGTTTTTCACCCCCAAACAACTTCTCCAAGCTGCCCTATCATCAAAAGCTAATTTTTTTGTTCTCGTTTTCGTCCTTCATTTCTTGATGTCCCAAGAAAAAACCTGAAGCAGTACGAAACACATTTACAAGGAACTATAAAAAAGCTTCCCCCAAAAGCAGCAGCTTTTGCACAGGTACCGACCACGATCCGAAACCGCGAAAAAGGCGTTGGAAAGGAAAAATGGGTCGTTTTCAGCAGCAGTACGAAATGTTCAGAATGATACCCATTTCTCAGCCTGCATACTAAAACAGTAGCAAATGTTCACCAAGTGTTTTGCCACTTCTAAACGGTCCTCGTCGCTACGTTGAATATCTATAAAGGCTCTCTTCAGAACGCTTGTGCGTAGCTGACGTACGAATAATTCCTTGTGCGAAAGGGATTGATCGGACAACAATATTCGCAATGAATGAAACAGCGTGAACAGCGGATCTTACCTTTTTTTTATACCACACACTGGCACACCCGCACTATCACCGTTGTGTCCGATCATAAATTCGATGGTATAATTTCTAAGTTGGTTATGCACATGATTGCTGGACGTGACTCTTGGAAAAAAAAAAACACTTGAGAATATTTTAAAAAAAAAAATTTCACATCTCAGCTTCGCCTTGCTATACATATTTATAGTACAACGCACAGCCTTGAGACAGTCAGCTACACAAGCAAACCAAGCGTCAAATCGACTATAATATATAATGGGCCATGGTCATAAGGGGGGGGCCATGGTTCATAAGTCATAACGAATTTTAGTCATGTTTTCAAAGTCACTCAGTCATGCTTTACTCCAACGTTCAACCATACAGAGGACAAACGGTTACAACAAATGATGACACTTTTC
>KB684091.1:0-15357 GCA_000349165.1 Anopheles christyi
CTCTATAGCGTAACGAGCTAAGGGGAAAACGTCTTCACTGCCGTGAAGGAGCGCATCATTGAGCGACTTTTCTCGGTGGTCTGTTGACTGTGGAACAGATTTTTCCCCGAGCGACGGTTTCGCTTAACTGATAAATCCTCAGCTGGCGTAGATTGTTCATCTCGTTTCTTTCTCTCTCTCTCTCTCTCTCTCTCTCTCTCTCTCTCTCTGTGTTGTGGGGTCCACCTTCACAACTGTGTGTGTGTGTGTGTGGTAGTTTGCTCTGGTGCAAGAGGAATGGGCCAAAAACCCAACTAGCTTAACTAACGCTAGTCGAGCACGTACGCGAATGTACTAAGCAATATGCCCTCCGCCCGGACAGGCTCAATCAGACAGATGGCTTCCGTACTAAGCTAATCTACAACTATATCAATTTATGAATTTTTGTCATACCCTTCATCAACAGAGAATTAGATTTCCTTGACAAGGGTAGTTTTTACTGTGTTACAAAAAAAAAACTAAAACAAAACTGAAAAAAACATCCACCGTGTCGCTCTGCAAAGTGTGCGAATTTGCGAGATGGTGCAGACAAGTGAAAATAGCATTCAGCTCATTAATTATTAACTGTGCAGTGGCAGGGTTACAATTAATCAAGTTTTTTTTCTTTCTTGCATTCGGAACGGGCTAGACAAAGTTTCATGGCATGCCCTGTCATACGGCTTGTCATAATTTGTGATGGGCGCATAAAATATGATCGCTACGATGGGCCATCATTTTATGGGCCATTGTGAATGTTTGTATTTATATTGTCGGCTCATAAATATTTGCGCCAGTCCGGTGCAGTTTTCGTGTGGCGTTTTTTTGGGGGATGATTTTGTTGTTGTTGGGGTGTGCACAGTTTGTTAATTAAAGCATTTGCTTCATGGTGGTCCTGTCGCGAATGAATTTCTTCTAATAAAATTATTTTTAATTAGCGAAAATGGGAGGATAAGATACAAAAGCACAATAATTGACATGACATGCTGTATAACAGAGCTCAAGAAGAAAAAGAGACACAATCAAGTAAGGTTGTACTAATCCATTAGTTGGTAAATATATTCAAAATTCCATCAATTTTATAACACAAAAACATTTGTCTGAAGGAATAACCAAAACAAAAAAATAAAAGTGAAAGGCCCCCACCTCACAATAAAATACCAACTAATATAGCTGTCATTATTGCACCCGGCAGCCTTAACGACAGAGCGACAAAAACTGCACACTCTTAGCCAAAATGCAGCGACCAACAACTGAATACCACTCAACACTTGCCGTGAACATTCTCATGAGCAAATTCTTCCACACTATGATTTGTCAATTGTCCAAATTCCTGGCGTCCGTACAAAACGGGCCTGCCAGTCTGAAGGGTTGGTCCACTGCCAAACTCACCTACCCCGACACAGCCTATTAGTGTAATGCGATGATGTTTTGTATGAATTACAAGCAAAACTCTTGTGTGGGAAAGGAAAGCAGCAACTAGAACAACTTCGGTCTTGTATTTTTTCCTCGGCTGTTTTCTGATTTGATCAGAAATAAAAAGAGATTTCTTCTTTCTTTTTAATGTAACAAATCTTTGCATCTTCTCTACGCCGAGCATCTGTTAAAATTGTTCTCTATTTGTTACCAGTGTTGTTTTTTTCTTTGAGATCTCGTGGCATGCGTGAAAATACACGGAAGGCAATGCCTGCGGCGCCTAACCGAGAGACAACCGTGACGAGAACGTGACGGCTGTACGGTAGAATTTATTAATGTTTTCCAAAAACACAAACGACATAATCAAGCATGCCCGGGGACTTTTCGAACGCGTGGTGCGTTACGGCACATCTGTGGGCAAGCATTTGTATCTTTTTTTTTCGGTTTTGATTGCAACGCATTCTACCGGCGACTCGCGCCGGCCAGAGTGGAGCATCATCGATCATCGCTTTATGGGTGACGGAAACATAGGCGAACACGGCATGTTTTTGGTACACAATGTTGCAACGGATTCGTGTGTCGTACAAGCAGTTGGACTCGGTCGGTCGGAAGGTTTACAAAGTGTTACAGCATTGGGGATTAGAAATAGATTTGCGAGAGAAGTGTTGGTTCGTTTTATCAATCTAGGTTTGGTGAAGGTGGCATCTTTGAAATGAAGGAAAAATAATCCATAGTGATTTGTATTTACAAATTGTATGCTAATTGGTTGATAGATTGAAAATTATAATAGATTGGATGTTGTCAAATATTGTCATCTATTTAAAAAAGACAATTGGGTATAGTTTAATGCTTAAGAGTTATTTATTTTAAATCATGTTTTTGTAAGAAAGAAACATGAAAAAACTTGATCTATCAAATACCCATTATATCATATTGATGATTATATTATATTTGATTATGTTTCTCTAAACATATAACTTGAGTAAGTTGCTAATCATGCTTAATAAACATGTTGTTAGCGCCTATATGTATGCAAATTTCATGAGTCAACTAAATGAATCAACATGTGCTAAATTTTGGAACAATTGTAAGGTTTCGTTATAAACGATTAATAAGACTCATTAGAGACGCAATGTTATCAGAATTAGAAATTAATCAGAAATGTACAATCTTATCATTCTTTTACTAAGATTGTCTAAAGTTTCCTGTTTCCAGTGATATTAAGATAGTTTTTATCAATTTTAACGCAATCTTTCTCGCATTTCACGAACCAAACACCAAACACGACTCTCTCACAACCTTGTCCCAGTTCCATCAATCGTGGTAAAAGCCACACATCAAACAGCTTATGTCGACCAGCAGCTATTGACATGTTTTTTCATCCCAGCTTCCAACACCCCTAGACGGCGTGGTGTGACTTGACGAGGGAGCTGAAAAAAACATTCCGTCTTCCCAAAGTCGTACACGTGCGAGGCTGCTGCATACGGGTGCCGTCGTCTAGTAAATGCGATGTTAATTATCACACCTCGTCCATCATCGATTAGTGTGGACACACGGACACACGTCCTCCTCTACTATTTCGATGAAACCTGAAACTGTAGCCAAAACCTGAAGCAACGGTGGTCCGACCGATTGAAGACCCTTGAAAAAGGTTGATTATTTACGATCCCGACTAAAACGTTACTTAAGCTCGAGGAAATTCAAGTACTCCGTGAAAAAGATCTGTAGAAACTTCTTGCCTTTTGCTAGTTGATGGGAAAATGGATCTTAAAATAAATCATCACCCAAGATTCAAGTATCGATTCGGTGCGGAAGTAAAAGCTGTGGGCTAATGGAATTGAAGTAATTTTCTAGTGTTCGGATGCGATCATTTTATTTTATCAAACAGCATTCGACGAGAAATTGCAAAGCGTGAGCTCGAGTGCAAGCAGGATCATGCAAAGGAATTTCACACCCCGTTTGTGGCCTTTACTCGAACCGTGCACCATACCGATCGTGTCACAACATATGCGTGTGCATCACATACGCGTGCCTTCACACATACCGGTTGCGTATTTGATGTGGCGACCTCCGCAAACAGTATGCAGCTGGCAAAGCAAGCAGGCCGACACCGCGTTCGGAACGAGTGAGTCCCGTACAAACAGCTGAGCGATATTTTAGCCATCGGTACGAATTTTGTTTTCCCGCACAGGAAAGTTTATGTTTTGCTGTTTTGTTGCCCCTTTTTCTCTTCACTGTAGCGCGCTTCCGCTTTTTTCCATACGCCGCTGTTCGTAATGGGTTTTGAGATAAACCTTGTTTTTAAACGGTAAACGGGTGTAAACGGGGCTGGGTTTACAGCAAAACACACCATGACATACATGGCACATGTGTGTCGGCTTCTTTTGCACGGGATAGCGGATCAGGGGCTAGGGCGACTAATTATGTGCTGAAAGATAAACAGCATCGACTTGTTGAGCGTAATTTTACATAAGACAAAATCATTTAGCTCGACGCTTCCATTGTGGTGGAGATGAATTAATTATGCAAAGCGGGCAAGGGTGGACAGTGTATGCATTTAGGGGATAATTGATTATGTTTCATTAGAATCGATTTGTTATTTGTAAAAGCAAGGAACGCAACAAAAACTCAAAATAAATATCTTATTGTAGTTAAGAAAAAGGCGAAGTAAAGGGAATGCTTATAAGATTATTCCTCTGTTTTGTTAAAACTCACATTCGTCTGAACAGTAAGTAGCAACGTACGTTCGGAACAATTGTAAGGCTCCATTATAAATACTAAATGAAAAGCATTGTACAGATCATTTCTAAGAGTTGTTTTGTTACCAAATAGATGAATGGAAAGACGAGTAGTTTTATGAACCGTTTGAATATTAGTTCTAATGTTCAGTAAATTAATGAAAAATATATCGAAGGTTTATTTCACAACTTGAGAAACAGTTTGGTTGGTTTTAAGAGGACTGGTAAGTTAATCATTATTTTCAGATGAGAGTTTTTCTATTTAAAACAATTATTATATCCTACATTCCATTATACTTCATAACCATTAAACTAAATCCACCTCTGAAGGTCGCTTAATTTTCCGAAAATAATTTCTGTTCCTTAATATTCAATTTTTTCTCAGTAAGTTATTCACAGTGTATCTTTTTTCCTTCCGTCACTGTGCGTTACCGCGCTGCTATATCGTGTCTCTTGATCCGCTTCATTGGCGGGAATGCATGCAATGGCTTAAAATATCACTGCGATGCTCCAACTATAAAACCGCCGCCAATCCACAGTGCCACAGCCGAACACATTTTCATTTCTCCGTAACGACCCATAACTGTTCTATAAATCTTCCGAAAAATGAGTTACTCCTACCAGCATGCACCAAGCAGATGAAATTCGTTAGAAACATGGATTAGAAAATGAAAAAAAAAAAAACCACACGAAGACGTTCCTACCGTTGGAAGATTTGTTGCCCCTGACAGGTGGAAGCGGGCGAGAAGTGTTGATCGAGGTGACGAGATTTACATAAAAACATACATAATGTTAAACACCCCGTGCCGAATGATGCCCATACGATGTAGAATGGTATTGTGATGGTACGGTTTCGTCGCTTGCTTGTTTGCGCTTGCGTCAAACCCCCACCGACGTGCTTGAGAAATTGGTTGCAATCATCTTATCTTGACCTTATCGGGCGTATGATGGAACTGAGGAAGATACACCTGGCCGCACACCTGTGTGAAGACGTCAAAACAAAACAAGCGACAACGAATTTTGAAGGTTTTAATGTGAGACCTGTGACGATCCTGCATACGTCATGCTCATCTAACAACCCCTACGTGTTTGTTGTTGCTGGCGCTGCCTTTAACACGGCCACCCCACGGAAGGTGTGAATGGTGGTGGATTCTAAAAATATTTCTGTTTTCTGTAGCGTTTGTATGAGTTTAAGTTGGTGCGCGTGTATCTGAACAGTCGGTTGAACGGGTAACGTTAGACATCGCTTGTGCAGCACAGCCGACGATGGTTATAAAGGGAGCGGCGATGCGCGATTCACCCATAATTGTTGATCATCACAATATGCTTCAAATATTGCGATAGCCAAAATACGTTACTTTACACGGTAAAACTTACATATTTTGCTATCGATTTTTGGGTTAGTCTTCAGCAGTAGAGAATTAAATTTCCTTGCTGGAGCGTGACCGAAAGGAAATTTTACATGAAAATAGTGCTGGTTTGTATTTGAATATTGTTCGTTTATAATTTTTTTTTTACTGTGCATAAAGAGTTTAAAACATTGCTTTCGTCATTCAATGTTACAATTATAACTTTATTTCAAACATGTATATACTTTTATTTCATAATTTATGGATGAATCGTGAATAATGAAACATTAAAATTAGCATTTTAATTGATTAAAATTTCGAATGAAAGCGCACACAAAAATGAACTTACGGCATAAGCCATCTGTGTGTCAATCTGAGTACTAACAAATCTCGGAAAAGCTGTCAGACAAAGCTATCAAAAGCTGTTATGCACCGTGGTTTGAATGACTGTTGTAAGGTTTTTCTAAACCACAGTAGGCAAGGCTCGTGATTAGAAATGCAAGTTAAGATATTCAACTATATTTGATTTTTGTATTTCTTTTAAGAGTATTGTCGCTCTCGCTTACAATTTGCTTAGGGAAATAGATATAAAAAGATGGCTACAATTATACAACCTATTACAAATTCTCCTCCTAAAAAAAATTTTTATCTAACAACAGGCCCCAAGATTTGAAGAGTTAATTTGCTTTTAATTTCAGTTTAACTGCTCAGATTCATTTGCTTAAATGTACCGTAAAATATATATGTAAACATTTATTTTACTAAACAAAGGAACCCAATTAACAGCAGGTGAGCGATTAAGCAGGAACCCATATGCACCCTAATTTGTCACATCCTAATCACATTTCTTCACAGAAACACAAATAACGCATGTACCACGTTTTCAAAAATTTCGCCCACGTAAAATGCTTTCAATTAACGAACACGATTCTACCGCCAAAACCTAACGAAGTTACTGCAACTTCCGGCATCCGGCGGGGGAGCGCTAGGTAGTTTTCCTAATTTCTTCTAATCCAACCCTTCGCATTCAACTGCCAACAATCAACCCGTCCCACCGTACTGTATCGGGGTGTGAAAAACAAACGAAAACAAATTGAATGCTTCAGGAAAAGCGTTTCCTTCATTTTACCATCTCCTCCCAGAAATATGTAATGCGAGGTAGAAGTTTTGTGATTTCAAACCATGACACAGCATGGAAGGATTCCTACGACGCTTTTGTGCCAGTTTTACACTGTTTTTGGCAAATGAAGGGTGTGCAAAAAAAAAAGCAATGATTCGAGTTAGAGAAATAAGAAAACCCGAAAGGAGCAACACCGTATTCCCACCCTCGTGACACACCGGAAACGGAACAATTTTCCACAGTCAATTTGAAAAACGCGTCAATTAGATTTCCTGCGCTTTTCGGTGGGTGGAAAAGTGAAGCTGAGGGGTTGAAGTTTTTAAAAATATGCCCCGAGGCAATGGACCGACCGACTCGGGTCGACGATTTTCCACCTGTTGCGTTCGGTTTCGGCACAACAATTGAGCACGATTGTATTCTGTCCGGCGTTTATAGACACGCACAGACAGACAGTTGCGCCCCGAACAAGTGTGGCCCGATGATGTCTTGCCACACTCGGGTTTCGGGTGTGGAAGAAACGCCCGAATGCATTGTTATTTCGTGTTCGGCCGAAAATTCCTTCATTGTTTGCAGTGATTTCAATGCCACCTTGAATGGGGAACGATTTTTCCTTTTCACAATAAATGAGGTTCTGACTCAAGCACTCCTGTTTTGTATCCTTTCGAGCGTTGAGTGATGAGAATTTTAATGAGCACTATATTCTAGTGGAAAACTCTGCAACTGAAACGAAACTGCACCGTTGAATGGAGAAACAATTTTCATGAAATTAATTCTCTTTCTTTGCTTCGTGCGAGATTTGCGGTGTATAATCCATCTTAAGTGCGGGGGTCGTCTTTTGTCAACGATTGTAAGGCGGACGATGACGACCTTCATTAACACGTGTTCTTATTTGTTCTGTGTGGAAACCCGCTCCCCCCCCCCCACTAAAGGTGCTTAAGGCCTTGCCCCGGGGAGGAGTATCTCGGGCTTCGGTGAATGACTTTATGCCGGAGGGTTGGAAAATGGAAACACTGTTTTTCTTTGCCGACAGGTGGAATGAAAACGTTGCGGGAAGTCTTTTCCATTTGCGGAACGGAGCGGCGTGCTGTAATCCGCTTGTTGTGTTTGTGGCACCCCTTTGTGGTGGATTTATGTTGCGAATGAATGGAGATTTGTGTGCGTGTGTTTTCATTTCTTTGTAGTAACAAAATTAGGCAGTAATAATTGAAAATGTGTTTAAGTGTTTCATCTACTATTTTATTCATAAATATTATGACATTTAAGTTTATCGTTTTGTAAATAAATTATTTAAACATACATTAAAAGCTTTCATTCTGTGTATGACAAAACCACACTTTCTTCGCATTGTCAATTTCCATTGCAGCTTTGCGCAAAAGCGACGAGACAGATTAGTGCCACCGTTGTAGTAATCTCACCCCCTACCCCCATTTCCCTGGTTGCGTTACTTAAGGGGCCGATAAGCGTACGACACTATTTGGTTTCTGTGACACAACAAAAGCAACGCCCCATTTTCAATGAACCATTCATCTACGGCTTTTCATTCAAACACACACACAAAGGGCAACGGCTTCCTTTTTGCACTGTGTGGCACCGTTAGCTTTATCCAACGGTCAATTGAAGCTGAAGGGATGGGGAAAATGGGAAAATTTGTCGCATACTTGTGTAAATGTATTTTTGATGTCCTGCTGGGCAATCGAGAGCAGGGTTAGCCATACAATACGTGGTATGGCGCCTGGAATTATGCAAAGGCGTGTTATTTTATTTAAAATAAGGTATTCATCGCCTTTTAATGATCTATAAATTTTTTTTGAAACAAAACAATAAAGGATAATGTTCTGATAGCTCCAAAAATTATCGAAAAGAACTTTTTGAACATTGTTACAAAAACCCTGTATCTTTGTCGAACAAGAAATAGTCCATTGGAGGAAGAGATCAAGGAAATGTATTAATATTTATTGTGTGCAAAATGATGTTTCCTTCTGCTTACATAAGCATGTTCCCGTCGAGTTCCCTCAGGCCGAATCCGTTGCCCTTTCGCTGGACAAATATGTGACGGTTTTTATTATTAGACTGGTGAGCATGGGGGACCGAGTCAGGAGTGCGTAATTATGCACATGCTGAAATGCTTAGAAGAAGCGTGATGAGAAAAAGTTGAGTGTGCAAGGGGGCCGCGGGACACGACTAAAACATAATCTTTTCGGCATTTCCTGTCTCACATTTGGGACGGGGGAAAAATGAAAGCAAAACTGTCCTCGGCCACATGTGCTGCTGTCGGGAGTTGCAGTGCTGCCGAGTGTTTTCGCAAGTTTTCCAAAAATAAACTCCAAATCTGTCTGCCCGATCGTGTATGATTTGCAAAACCTAATAAGATGGGGTGAAGAAGGAAAAAAACTAGTCAAAACGAGTGGAATTGCGTTTTCCTCGTACAGGATCGTACACGGGCACGGTGATCTGTAGAATTCTAAATTTAACGAACCTGTGTGATCCAGTTGTGCGGCTTGCGCGTGGAAGAGTTGAGCGTCCCGATGAATGAGCAGTTCAGTTTTATGAAGTGGGAATATTTTACCGTTTCTGCGAAATGTGCTTCGCTATTCATCATATTGCTTGCAAAGGGAGTGCTGCGCGTAAAATATTTGGTTAGAATTTCATACGCTACAAGGGAATTGCTACTCTTGCGAAAACAGGAACAGTTCCTGTGTGTGAGAGACTTGGTGCCGGTTTATTTGTCGGCTCATTATAGGAGCATTGTTTGTACCCTCTGTTTCGCTGCCGAACTGATGGCTCATTACTCTTCACATGCGGCGCCGATTTTGCTGCGATGCTTCCCAGCTTCATTCATTTGTTTCTGTCTTGAGGAAGTTTCTAGGCGGGGCGCTTGGAAACCTCTTAGGAGCTTGCTGTGAGCGGTTATGAATGAGCAAAGGTTACACATTAAATTATTATTTAAAAGATTATTTTCTTAAAAAACTGATTACTTATTTAAATTTAATATAAAGTGACGTTTACTATAACATAACCTAAAACGTTGATTTACAATTTATGTTCTGCATCATCGGTTCATTTCACTCGTAGAAACAACACAATTTGTGCTATCCGGTCGACACTAATACATCCAGAACAGGTGCAAATTGCTCGCTCATTAATCCTTCAAAGGGATTGCCCCCTTTGCCCACAATAATAAACAATTCACGGGTGCGGTTCACTGTGGGCTCATTTTCCCGTGAGGTTGCAATCGTCGGGTGTTGCCTTATCTAGCTTTTCCATCAGTATGAGATGATAATGATTTGATGAGTGTGATATGACATTCAAGACAGGAGCGGGGGAAAAGCCGTGGAAATGAGCACTTTTGCACATTAATAAATAAGCAATTACTTAATTTATACGCTCCGGTCGTTGTGTTTCGCCCGTTGCGCAAGGGAGCGAAGAGACATTTGAAAACTTTTCATAAATCTCAAAATAAATGTGATCTATTTAATGCTTGCTAATGAGGCTAAAAAACAGCAAAAGAATTGAATTATCTTGCGAGAGGAGAAGTTTTCCCGTTTTCCCGTTTTCTGTTTGTGTGCTTCTGTGTGGAATGTAAAATTTGGTGAAGCAGTGAAAAACAGAATCATTATGCGATTATTTTTGATCTCACCGACAGCGATACATTGCTCTTGCTCTCATTCACTGCAAACAAAATAAACATCCATGAAAACGATGGATAAAAGAGAAGAGAGAGGAACAGAGGAAAAGGGAAAAATGGTTCAACGAATCCATCCGATGTCCATTCATTTGTCCCTCTATTCACAAGTTTTCCATTCGCCGGAAGCAGGCGAAGATATGGTAGCGGGGACAAAAGTTTTTCCCCAGTGCTTGCAGCACTACGAATAGGGCAGATGAAAAACAGAGGCCGGACAATTGCAACCTTACTTCATTGATGGCTTGAAAGGGGGAGTGGGCAGGGAAACGCAGCTTGTACGCCAATGAAAAGAAGCATATTTGCTTTGATGATGGGTAAAATTGGTCGCTATTTTGTTTTTCGTGGTCGTGATGATAACTCGTATCCACCTAGAGGTAAATTGCCAAATGTCGTGTAATGATGAGTGATTGAAATCATTACAAATTTAATCAATTTTATTTTTATTATATAAATATTTATTTTTATACAAATTTACCTCAAAAACATATGTATGAATAATGATCGCTTGGGTTAAAGTTTTTTTTTCTTTCTTCTTCTTTTTTTCTTGTTATTTCTTGGCGTAAACGACCTTAGCGGTCATGCCGGCTTTATTATATAGGCTTAGTAGACTTTGTTTTACCACATAGCTGTACAGTCCCGGATGAGAATTGAACTACGTCCGGCCGGTGCAGGAGCCGGTGCGTCGATCCATTAGACCATCGGGCAGCCCCCTAATGCTATATTTCGATACAGCTATAAAGATTAGAGAATGGGAAAGATACGAATGAAGCCTTCAGAACACCACCCGCTTCATTTAAATCCTCAAATCTCAATACTTTGCAACTTATTCCTGCAAGAACAGTACCTTAACAGCTTCACGGACTATTGTACCGGTGAAGAGGACACCGATCCGTAAACCAAACCCCTTCCAGGGCAAAGTTCGCGAGTTCGTTAATCAGGTCAGAAAATCTTCACCCACCCCCAGCTTTGCTTATGTTTTCTCTCCCTTTTATTTTGTTCCCAATTCCGGCAGATCCTTATCAGAAGCACCGCTGCTTACGAGTTGAGCGGCACTGTACCACATGCAGCATTATCGGAGCGTTGCTTAGAGGTTGATTATTACATGGAAGTATGTGAAGGAGAGGGCAGAGGGGGGAAACACCCGATGGATCATGGCGTAAGACAGGCGATCGGAGTTTCGCATTGAATAGAGCACAAATTACAGCGAATAATGTCACCGTTGATGACGTCAAATTAGAGCATATTATTAGTTAATAGACCCCGGGGGCAACGGGACCTCTACCCATTGCTCGGCTTTTTTTCCGGACGATGAAGTAAAATTTCACTCTTTCGTTGGAGATTTCTCAGCGCTGTCCCATCCATCACTTCATGGTCCATTGAGGTGGTTGATTCACCGTGTAGGGTATGTGTGTGTGTGGTACCAATCCGTACCTTTGACATTTTATGGGTGAAGCAATAATTAAAACGACTCCCGGAAAGCATTAAAAAAATAAATCCATCAAGAGTGACGCAAATGGAATGTTTTTAAAAGAAGTTTTAGATCAAGATAAATTAAAAGAGCGAGAAGACGTTTAAAGTAGATTTTTTTTTAAATGTTCTGTTAAATTATGTTAAAAAAAGTGAACGAAATTGTTTGTTTGAAAAATAAGTTTGCTTTCCCCAAAAAGCATTTAACTGGTTTACTTTTCATTTTAATTTTTCTTATCCTCAACAAGCTGAAAGGAAAGTACACGAGCAAAGTTCATTTAAAAACGCTAATAAAACTGATTGTAGCCTTATTTTAATATCGTTTCACTTTACCCTACCCTGTTCTTTAACATAAACGTCCAGCAGATTCTCCCCATTCGGACCATCCTGAACAAAAAAAAACGATTCAAAGCAGCATTTTAACAGCTTCAGCGAGACGTAGAGGCTTTTAATGAAATCGAGAACATCAACACGAGAACGACAAACCATACATAATGAACGATACGTTTGGGTGATATTAAAAAAAACGGCCGTACGCATTGGTCGCTGGTGTGTTAAAACAGGTAAAAATGGCTCAAGAATAAAAGCTTTACTCACAAAACCACCAAAAACACTCTCTCGCGCACCATTGAACGGCAGTTGCTGGAACCTCAACGTGCGAGGTTGTTGGTGGCTCTCCTCATCACAGTGTATAGACGTTTAATGGACGCCGATGTGCGGAAGGAATGAGATAAACGAGATGAGATGAGAAGCGTATGGTAAGATATGGATGGAAAAGGTTCTAGAAAAGAAGCGGTTTTTTTTTCTAAATTGCAAAGTATGCCTTTCCTTTTATAAATAAATGTAATATGAAAAATTATGTGACATTGAGCATAACTAGTGTTGTGTAAAGTAGCTTTTTTTTAAAGAGGAGATGTGAGAATTTTTGAGAATTGTTCTAAATCAAACTGAAAAGTGCAAATTAATAAAGACGCAATTTTGACGGACTTTCGATGGCGTGATAATAAATAAATAGAGCAAACAATATATTAAAACATGGAGCAAACTGAGAGCTTTTACTGCAAATAGGTGAGGGCTCCCTGTGGCTTTTACGCGAATTTCTTTCAAATTTTGAAACAAAAAATACGAAAATCCATCGCTCCCGTAACTTTTCAATCCACAACGCATTTCCCACAATCGCATCTCCGTTTGCAAGGGAACCTGTTAAAGGAGTCGCGCACATTTTTCCAAATCGCCCCGACGCTAACGATTTGACCGGCTTTAGCTTTCAGCGAACCATTCGGTCAGACTTGCGTGGTGCGCGGAATATTAGCCTCCCCCCCCATCTCACCACTCCATTCAATTAGAAGGATCGTTCTACCTTCATCCTAACCATGCAAAAACAACACCCGATCCGTAATACCGATACGATCTGCAACCTAAAACAAGCCCAGGGGATGCAGAGTGGCTGCAAACAAATAAAAGTTTAAGATGAAACAATAAAACATGATAAAAAATTACCCACCCCATTTACATCCCCCGGGGGGGCAGAAGCACCATCACCACTACCAAGCTGGATTCTTCACCCTCAGGGCCGACTGCGACGTATTTGGAGCGAAGTGGCAATGGGTTGATGGAAACTGGTTTTGTTGCTGCATGCTTGTGTGCATTATATGCTGATATTGCATACGCAAACCCGCATTTTAATGGAATAATCACAAATTTATTAACTCATTATTAAATGAAGCCATGATCGTTTGATCGGGGAATTTTTTTTAAGGGTGAGAAATATTTTTAATTTTTAAAGGTAAATTTAATACACACAAGCTTGCTCTGTAGTGCACATAAACTATTCTAGACACTCCATGTAAGGTTCCGCCGGTTGAGTTATGGTCCGCTAATGAAGATCCAGTACGCATATGCAGTCGCACAAACGAGCAAATATATAAATGGTTACCTTACTTGTTAGGGTCTTTCCTTTTACAGCGGGCCTCATCTAAACGGTAAAGAATTCCAGTGTGGAATAGCGGTATTACTCAGTGCACTAGACGAGTATACAAGGCTGTTCGTTATAACGATCGTGTTTAACTAGCGTCGGTTGAAGAAACTGTGCGGGAATTGCCTGTTTAGATGGCAAAAGGCAAAAGAAACGGGTTGCAGAAAGATACCACCAGGCACAAAGATGAGAGGGAGAGAAAGAAAGAGGCCTTGGGACGTCGGGGTTGGATTACTAATCTTTGCACTATCGATACAAGCAGCCTGCAGCTTTTGAAAAGTTGCATTGCATGGGAAGAGATCGAGCGAAAACCTGCCCCTATGAGCAGTGGAAATGCACGGAATCTTGGGGCAGGTTTTTCTGGTTCATTGGCCTGGCCAGGCTTGGGGGCAAACCGTTGAGCGCGATATGAACGTTGATATTGGATTGGGTTTAAAGCGGAAGGTAAAAGGCCAATATTTGGTTTAACACGGTCGCTTATGATCGTAAGTGAAATTGAGGACGAGTTTGGGACCTTCAATAAATTTTAAGACAACAAGTTTTTTTTTCTCTCGTAATTGTAATGAATGAGATAAAGTTTTAATTAAAGAGACCTAATTGTGGGTAATATATTTTTATATTCCAGCCGTGACTTGCCTTCCCTTTACCATTTGCAGCGCGACAGATTCCATCCTTTTGGTTATACTTTTTTAATTTCGAATTTCGCTTTCCTCTTTCCCTCACAAAATCCATCCCATAATATCTTGCTTGGTTTTGCTTCTTCACCCATTCACCTCGCTTCGTTTCCGGTGGAACGTTTCGATAAGCAATCGCCGTTGTTCACCTTCCACAAATCAGCAACATGCTGGGGATTTCGTTTCCCTTTTTCTGTGCAAATTTGCATGTTGGTGCATTGCTGCACTTGATCGCTTGTGCGGGAGCTGCAGCTAAAGGGTGTTTGGCGCGCTACTGCAACGAAATCTCGTATCGTTGCTCGCTTTGAAGGTCACGCAGCTGGCCAGTTTTTTTTTTATTGAAGGCACTGGTATAGAATACTGCTTGCGGAGGGTTGAATGTTTTAAATAGAATGCGTTTCTTTGTTTCAATTTCGATGCCATTTAAAGTCTCCACAAGGGACAGTTTGTGTGCGAATTATTGATCGCTAAAGAAAAAGTTTAATAATAGCTATAATTTGTCATCGGATTTTTTTTTCTATCTCAAAACTCTCCACAAAACAAGACCTTGCTTGTGAAGATTAGATATTTACAGTGTTCTACTTCCCCACAGGAAAATAGAAAAAGGAAAATTGCCTCACTTCCGTCTGCGTTATCGAACAGTTGCTTGTGATTCGATTTTTTTCATTCCATTTCCCCCAAATGCTCAATCACCTGTCAATGGGAAGATGAATCCAATCGAGAGCGTTGAGGGAGACACGAACCAAAAAAAAAAAAAAACTTTGTTCGGCTTCCCAGCGGGACGCATATTGCTCTAATTTCCCCCTTCCCACAGCCACGGGTGGTGCCCGGTGTGAGACACGAGCAAATCGCGCGGCAATTGTTCGGAAATTACCATGTACCGTACAGGGAAAATATGATTATAATTTCGCGTGCAACAGG
>KB684102.1:0-15362 GCA_000349165.1 Anopheles christyi
TAATGCGAATTTTGGACTTTCCGTTTGACAAGGATCTGTCATCGGTTTTAGACGTCTGATTGTTAAAACTAAACATGATGTTTTCAACATAAAATTACCGGTTGGATACGACGCTTCAAAGTCACAAACGCACGGTTAAACACACCGACCAACCATAGCTATTGATTGCTTCAAACCTTTCACATTTTCACTTCATTATATTTCGATTAAAACTGTTCTAAAGTTGAACATTTTGCACACTCTCTGCGGATCAATGTTTACTTTGTTTTCCACACGATCCACACGCGAGAAAGTGACAACGCGTGATAAAGAGTGAGAGCAAACACTTCTGAGCTGCCGTACGCGTAAACAACACTACCACAACGATAGGTGTTTTGAAGCTCGTGGACGAGTTGTACATAGAGAGGCAAGGGAGGAGTACATAAAAGCTCACAGCGAGTCGAGCACAACACGCGGAAGGTAGACGGATAGAGAAAATGAACGAGAGGATTTTTTCGAGCTCGAAACCCTCGCCTTGCTGAACGGGATATCTGGAGGGGGTCGTAACTCGGGATCTCCTGTAGTTCTAAAAATGCTTTTTGAACGATTAAGCTTCAAATCACATTGCTTGATTCTTTCTAGCACGCCAGCAAGGGCTATCAGCATTTCGTCACAGTCTGTTGCGTAGACGATAATATCATCAAACAAATTTACTTCATTGCTCGTTGCAGAACCGATTCCATGTTTCGCTGACATATTGCAGGAATGTTTGTTGCCCAATATACAGCTCGAGTTGGGCATATAAGACCATGTGTTGTCGTATTTAGTGTAAGAATATGGCGAAACTGTTCATGAGTGGGAAGGATGGGTGTTCGCATTCGTGATATCCAGGTGACAAAATAGCGTGATACCTCTCATTTGATTGAACATGGTTTCTAACTTACGAATCGGATGTTCATCTATTTTTTTTCGGGAAGAACGGCCAGGTTCGGCCGTATTGCCTAAGATTAAATTATTAAACATTCAGAAAATAAGGAACAATATTCGTTTTCAATATCTGTTGGCTGGGAGACATTTCCTTCTCTCAGCCTTGGAAGGGCACCTTATCCCGGGTGTACTCGGACCGGATGTTCATCTATTTTCATGAGTTTTACATTTACATGAGTCGGTGATGCTCATTCTGAAATATTGACCTTCTCTTAAAAACTTTTTTAGTTTTCAATCGATTTCCGATGCGTACTTATCGCGAAGCGCATATGGAACATCTCGAGCTCGTGCAAACATAGGTGTGGCGCCTGGTTTGAGATACACTTTGGCTGGTGGACCTTCACATTTGCCAGGTATGTCGCTCTACGTGCAGCTAAGGCTGGTGTCAGTGCTCGGTCGTATGGTCGTACATTTCAAATTTGTGTATGGGATTTGACAGATAAAGTTTTGGTCGTACGACTAAAATCAAACAATTTTTCAAACAAATCAAACAACCAGCCTAAAACTTTCTAGAGGCATTGACAGTTGCTATTTTTGGTCTGGTGTCAATTTGAATTCATTTAAATTGTTGATCGTGTCCGCTGAGAACAGTGCTTCAATGTGCCCTATATATTGGGAAATCCATTCACGACCAAAAAGTGCGTCTGTTTCGCCGCTAGCGACAAATGCTCCTTGGTAGTTATCCTCCACGTTATTTGCAGCATTTGCTCTATAAGCATGCAATTTAAAAATTCACCATACCCGCTGTAAGCTGAGCCTTGTTTTAACCTAAAGACTTATTGTGCAATCGTTTCTCTACTTTGCTGCAGAATGTTCCGGAATTTGACGCTTTGAACAAAATTTGGTTTTTTCTTCCCAGTGGGCTTCTAGTGTCTTCCTCAAGACGACGTATGAGACATCCTGTGGTTGCTTTGAGTACATGAGATACTTTGATCAGTTTTTCAGCTCGGCACCCATGCGAACACGTGCGTAATCAGCATATAATGTATCGGGGCTATGACTTAGTTGAAGCAACCACTCAAATCTATCGAAATAGCCCGCAACTGATGATCCATCTACTGAGCGATGTTCGTGCATGAAGAAAGATAGTGATTTAGACTGCGAAGTAAAAGCTTTTTCGGTGGAATTTCGAAGGGTGGCAGTTACTTCTTCCATTGCAGGTCCGATCGATGCTTTCAAAACCTGTACCAACATCTAGAATTGTGTTTATGAAAGCTCATCAGTTCTTGAAGTTGCTCAATCAGTTGAATCAAGTTGCTTGTTGCTCTGGACTCGGCCTTGCCTTCTCTCTCTATCGCTGTTTATCTAAAGTCCTTTATCTACGGTTTACGCAGGTTCCGATGCACAAGCGTGGAATTAGAAAGTATTTCTAAACCAACTATGAAGACTAAAACTGTATGATTAAAATCAAAATAAAAATGTTTTAAGAACACGTTCAATAAATTAAAGTAAAATAAAACGTGAAACGTAATTTTGCTCCTACAGCCAATATTGCATCATACGTTTAAAACAAGGAGAAACAATACGTCTCGCGTTTTTACTTTAATTTATTTTTCAGTTTTTAATGCATTTTTTGAAAAACATTTTTTTAAAACTTTCTTATTTTTTTATTCTTGAAGAACGGCCATGTTAGGCCGTATTGCTATAATCTTTTTTATTTTGTTTTTGTTTTTTGTTTTTGTGCGAGATGCTACAGGAATAACATGTGGACTAGAATAAATGCAGAAAAGGACTTTCGGAATAATTTTAAATAATTTAGATAACACATAAAATAATAATAACCAAACATTGTCCATTATAAGTTTCTTTTTAATAATCAGATAATCCGATTTCAGTACATGTGAAAAACGATTTAATTACATATGGCAACCATATCAAAATAAGCTTGACTGAGCTTGTGAAGTTCTACCAGCCGCCCTTTATATTATACAGATGTGGTTTAATTAGATAATGGTTCTGCTATATAACAACACATATAGCGGTAGCCGCTCAACTCACACCTATCCTTGTTGTAATGTAGAGACTGTGACTTTTTTACTATTCTGTCTCTGTTTTCTCTATCCACAGAATTGACATAGGCTCATTGGTAATACATGAATAATGCAGGTTCTTGTGATTAGTTAGATGCTCATCATGTCACGTTTCTCGCTGAATATAAAGCGAAATGTATATGAGCTTGCACATTCCGATATTAAAACAGAAACGTGTCCCTGTTTCAGGCGGCCAGTCACTGCAAAAATACGTTTCGTGAAACATTCAACAACATTAAAAATTATTTTGGTATTGCACAATCCACAAGCGGATTTGTTCCCTTTTAGGCTGTATGGGCAGGAATAAAAAAATAAAGAATAGCAGCGTTTGGAGGTAAGCATAAGACAGCAAAGAGTAAAACGAAAAGTTTGTAAAATGCTAGACGTACTAGTGCCCAGAACCGTGGCCAACGCCATAGTGATAGCCGTCATTGGTAACCGAACCGGAAGCAACTGATGCAGAACTTACACCAGAAAAGTTAACTGGGTTGTTTTGCAAAGGAAGTAGCTGTATCGGTTCTGGGTGTGGGGCAGGAGCACTATAAACAGGCGATGCTGGAGGCTGATATACAGGAAGTGCAGCTGGAGCATTATACACCGGAGCTGGTGGTGGAGCGTGATACACTGGCGCTGGTGGTGGAGCGTGATACACTGGCACTGGTGGTGGAGCGTCATATACTGGTGCATTTTGCACTAATGGCGGTCCGTAAACTGGTCGTGGTGGAGGTGGTGGTGCGTTATAAACCGCAGCCGGCGGGCCGTACACTGGACGCGGAGGTGGTGGGGGGGGAGGAGGAGGTGCGTTATGTACCGGTGGGGGTCCGTAAACTGGGCGCGGCAGTGGAGGAGGAGGTCCGTAAACAGGGCGCGGCGGTGGTGCAGGAGGACCGTAGACTGGACGCGGCGGTGGAAGAGGTGCGTGATGCACAGGTGGAGGTGGTCCGTAAGCTTGTGCTGGCGGTGGACCGTAGACAGGACGCGGCGGTGGTGGAGGAGGTGCGTGATGAACTGGTGCAGGCGGTCCGTAGGAATGCGCGGGTGGCGCTCCGTATACAGGGACAGGCGGTGGTCCGTATACCGGTGGCGGTGGAGCGTGATGTACTGGTGGAGGACCATAGATAGGTCGAGGTGGTGGAGAATGGTGCTTCTCCTTTTCGAACAGGCCATCAAAAAGCTCACTGATATCGAAGTCTTTTTTTTTGAACAGTTGATCGAAAGTGGCTGATGCGCACACCGCCAGTGCACATAGTACTAAAAGGACCTGCAAATACACAGAACGAATTCATTTAGAATTTATTAATCTTCTAGAGTTGATCAAGATACAAATATAGGTTTTTATTAACTTGTATTTCTAGTTTTCTACAATAAAAACAAGCTTTTATTCATTTGAAGTTGTACATATGGGCTGGATAACTGTGACATATTTGTAAACCAAAGCAAAATAGAATACTTATGAACATGTCTTCATGTGTCTTTACATTGTTTAATATAACAAAAAACATGTGCTTGGCTTCATGTGCTGAGCTTTGAATGATGATAAAATATTGATCGATGTGGGTGATGCAGGCGATGCTTGCTTTTATTCGCTGGCAAGCGTACAAATGCCATGCTTAGTATAAATCACTGACGTGCCACTAGCACAAATTCGCAAATGTTCTTAAACTCGTTGTGTTAGTCCATTTCGGCTCATAAACTCACAAACACAAACAAGCGCGCAAACACATACACAAAATCTGCCTAATTACATTTAATCCCCACATTCAGTTGATCTTAAAATTTTCATTACACAGTAGCACTAAATATTACTTTGAACGTTCTCGTTGCACCAATAATTGTTCAGTAGTTAGGCACAAGTTTGTTAAACCATGGTTTAAAACTGACAAACACCATCGTCAACGTCCACACCATTTATAATGGTTCGCAACCGAACACTAACCTTCATTGTTGCCTGCGTGTTGTTTGTGATCCACGAGACACTACCAAACTGATAATTGGTAACGCATCTGCGCTCAAATTTATACTATCCCCAGACGATGATCCAGCCGGTGTGGTACAAACCAAACAAAAGCCTTTGCCTGAAGCTTTCGTTGGTATGGCTGGTGGGGGGAGGGACGGTCGAAACCAAACCAACAGCAGCATCTTCATCTCTATGAGGGGGAAAGTCTCATCTAGGCATCGCAGCATTGTGTAACGCACCAGCAAACTGTCTTCCCGGATGGTGTGATTTGCCGTCATCTTCATTATTACCACCAACTGTACCTTTTCGAACAATAACACATTTTGTTCGTTATGAAAAATATGCACAAAAATGGTGAGAAGGTAAATTAGCTATCCATTCCATGTAATCTAACCAGCAAACTTTGTTAATTCACATTCGCATGGGGCTCATGATCGGGCGAAGGATCCATATCCGTAAATATTTACTAAAAAAGTCTTCATAAACAATATGTTAATATTCTTATAAATGTAACAAGCATGTCTTATAACTAACTAAATCAGTATTTCAAGCAGAAAGGTGCTTTCAACACATTACAATAAGCTTTTGTTATAAAAAAAACGAAAATTTCAACGGCATATCCTTTCGGCTGCTGTAGATTATGAAACAACTTTTAAAAATTATGCTTCATGCCATTTACCTTTCCGCTCTTCTGTCCTACTTTTAGGAATCATGCAGTGCATCTTCAAACATCATCCTTTTCTAACCAATTATGCCAGAGCCTACTCCCTAACGTTGTTATGTATGCCAATGCAGACTTTGTCATCTTTCTTTCTTCGTCCAGCGCGCAACCTTTTTCGACAGGTATTTTGGCTTGGAAGTAATTTCCTCGATCAGCTCGGAAGACGTCGATGTTACTGGCCGAACCTACTCTAGCTAGGAGTAGGTTCGGCCAGTAACATCGACGTCTTTCATGCCGGGTTATCGAGCATTCATGCTGACCTCCACCAAATTGATAGCAACTCGGCCCAGCTCGCTACAGCTTTGATTACTTAATAACTGGTTATTGAAACCTCGAATTTCGTTGAACTTTATGCGAACTGGTTTACAAACACATCAAGTGCAACCATCTGTTCCGTGTTAATCCTTCCCATTTTCCCTATCTGATGTCAACGCCACAAACCGAGGAAATTGTCTATGTAATATAAAGTAAATTGTCGATGTATCTGACGTCATTGTAATTAAATCATCAACGCACATGATCTCATTCATTCTGATGCATAAATCATTTATTTTTATTCATATGCTACCCTACTAGGCTCATTTGTAACACGTATTATACCATTGTGAAAATGGGAATGGAGTTGTTTGAAGCGGTCGACATGTCGGCTATTCGTCTTATTATTCTGCTCCTTGGAGTAACCTATTTCACGGTCATGTCAGCATTATTGCCGGCAGTGTAGTAAGCTACACTTAATTTATAATTATATAATTGGTCCGGTGGTAGCCAGTGAATGAGACTTAATATTCCAAAGTATCCCGATCATAAGTCCCTTTACCACTTTGGATGGTTCGGAAGAATATTCGAGCCACGCCTGCCTTTTACAGAACCCGATGCGACTACTGCCCACATGATCTTTTCATGAATTATATTTTGCTTTTTGAAAATATATCTCTTGGAAAGCTTCTCAATTAATTGCAAAGTTGTCCACTGGTGTTCATTTCAAGAATCGATTTTACCCTTAATGTCTTGTCATTCAATCAACAATCGTGGTGGCCTCTAATTTCTGAATTGATGTTTATCTACAAATGAGCATCTAGGCTGGAGTTGCTAGCTAGTACAAGTAACAGCTTCCACACCTCAATTGCTGTAGTGAATGAAATATTTGCACAACATTTAACGTTCATTTGTTTGCTCTATTTTAATATTATAACTAGCTTGCATGTAGACCGCTTGCAAACTTCTGTTTGTTTATTTATATTTTGGATTGTACGAAATTCCTTACCGCTCAGCCCAAAAATAGATTGAAAACAGTTCATACCATGCATTGGTACATCACACTAATGCCAACACTTCACCTTGGAGGCTAACTGCACCTAACAGCTTTCCATCGTTTCTTGAACATCGATTTAAACAAAATTGTTCATGGTTTTTACGGATTTCACTTTCTGGTGTGCTGTGATCAGGGGTCTTCAAACGACGACCCTCGAGAGTCTTTGTAAAAAATCAATATATTTTTTTTTAATAAAACATAAAATGTAATAATATTTACAGATTAGACTTTTGATTTATTACTATAAAGCTATACACATTTTACAAATGTAACTTATACAGGCAGTCCCCGAATTGCGCAGTCACTGATATCGCGAATTCGGTGATACGCGGATTTTATATTTGACAGAACTGTGAACAAATTGTAGTGATTTGACACATCGACTTTCAAATGAGCAATAAATTGTCTTTTTTAAACACAAAAACTAGAAAACTATGATGGTTTTCATTACAATTCCTAGTAAATAGCTATTTGAATTGCTGAGATTATCATTTTTAATGATTTTTTTTTTTCATATTATATGGGTATTTTAACTTAAACCCGAAAAATTCGATTTACGTAGAAATTCTAGATGCGCGATCCGCAAAAACCGCATATTTCGGGGACAACCTGTATGTTATTATCAAAATAAGATTTTAACGCTCACCCATTAGCAAAAACTCACGCCCAGTTGGTCCTCAAAATCGTTATTTAGAACATATGCGCGGTGTAAACAGGTTGACGACTCCTGCTTTAGATAATGCGCTTTATCTATGCTTTAGGACATCAATTATAGGTTAAAGAACATAAGTTTGACATACAAGCAAACAACGATAAAAGCAATTACATACAAGCAATTTTTTTTTTAAAAGCATGCAAGGAATGGGATCAACGCATCTCTGCAAGCATCATATTGGAGGCCAAAATAGACTACGGTGGCAGTCTTTTGTTAGGTATTACGCTATGATTTGAATAAATTTCTCTTTCGATCATTTCGTAACCGATTTCATGCTAGCAACCTCTTCATCGTTAGATAGCAAAAGTCAAACCGGATTTGAAACGTATCATCAAACATTTCAGCTCTCACAGAGATGCTTATAAAGATCTAAATATTTTCTTTGGTTTTAAAAGATTAACAAACATTTTTCAATCCTGTTTATTAATAATAACCCGATCTTACGTTCATATTTTTTAGTTCTTTATTAACGTATCTCACAATTCGATAAACTTCGTGTCTTGCTATAAAATAAGGTTTTAATCCTAAGTTCACTTCTTGATTTGAGGTTGTTTCTCAATATTTAATATCATTTTTATTATTATTTTTTAACAAAGTTTTCCGGCATATCAAGCCTAACAATACAACGTCAGTAAATGCGAATGCAAATAACTATTTGAACACTAATATGTACCAGCATATAATGCTAGGTATCGTGGGATCTGTGATTCATTTGACTTAACGATTTGAAGTTCACTTTGTATATACTATACAATCTTCTACAAATCACGAATGACGCTTTAAATGTATCAATTGTGAGTAAAATAATTTCACACATAATTTGAATTATGCGTATGTTTTTGTTTTCTTTTGAATAGTATAAGTAAGCTCTCATTTTTTTACATAGTTTATTGTTACTTTTATTTTTTCTCGCTTTCTTTATCTTTGTCTCTAAAAGGAAAAAAATAAATAAGAAATAATCTCCATTGTAACAGTTACACAGCCATATTATGTTCAGATATGCATACCTTTCTTATTACATTCAATTTATATTGCGTTCGCGCAAAGCCATATTTGATTTAACAAACCCTTTTTTTTACATAAATATGACTTTCTAAAACTGCATTGAAATGACCTACATTAAAATGAAATAGAAAAAATGCAATTATGCTGTGATGTTTGTGTGTACACATGGTTATCTGCCTTAATGTATCGATGAGTAGAAATTGGTGTTAGGCAACGCGCAATTCACTAGGAATCACACAGGGATTGTAACGATATGCGCGAACATTAACATCTGATACAATCAAAGATGAAAACAGCATGAAAGAGCACGCCCTGGGCGGTGAGACTGAATTTGTGGAACCAAAAAACATGTTACCGCAATATTGATTACGCAAGACTACTCAAAATGTGTTTGAAGGAGAAAAGAGGTGAAATGGATGCTGTTGTAAAATGAAATTATGTTGCTCTGGGTTGTTGCACTTGAAACATATATCGTTCATACATGACTTCTTCCTCTTTTATGGGGAACATGGAAGATATTGAATGTTCATGCCCAAGTAGGGAACGATTAGAGCCGACACATTAAAACTTCTCGACAGCATGTTTCCACTACGCGCATTACTACTCATATGGTGTGCGGATGTTGGACTAAGTGCATTTTTTTTGTTCACTTAAAGATTTTTGTCCCCTAATTGTACGAATTGCATGAGGCGATGTATTTGCACAGTGCAGAATGCATGAAAGTTGAACAAATATGGCATAACAAAAATAAGCCAACAGGCATTCTCATCGGTTCTTCGCTTTCATATGAACTCATTGCATTCTGTTACATACAATTTATTGTTTGATAGTTGGTCGTATTATGAAGTTGGCCCTTGGCTTTTACACACAGCAAGATACACTTATATAACCAAAAAATTATAACTCGTGCCTTAAAAAATTGAAAGGTTCCCATCTTAATCTTATTTGAAACATTGTTACGCTCAATACATATTTCACTCGCAAGTTTGTATCTAAACTTATATAGATTTAACTTATCATGGCGGTATGTATAAATTATGAATTATCATTATTTACGATGTGTTGAAAGCTGAGTATTACCCAACCTGGAAACAAACAACACCCAAAACACTCTCCAGTCATCAACCAAACAAAAAAACTTGTCTTGTATAAGTCTAGTTGCATGCCATGTTGGTAGCATCTTGACCAGCTCGATAAGTATAATTACAATTTTTTCAGCTTCACCTGTTTTTCTATGTTAGTGTCAACAGCGTTCAGATACCTCGAAGGCACGTTAGTTCAAAACGATGAATACCTAACCTTGGCACTTCAGCGTCAACGTTAGGCAACTCGGCCGATCAGAGGTACACGCCCTCTTCACCTAGGGGTCATCCATCAATTACGTAACGCTAAAATTTCGATGGTTTGACTCTGAAAAAAACTCTGGAATTTATTTTGTTAAGTAACAAAATTTTAAATCCCCCCTCACCTATATAACAAATCGTAACGCTTGAGCGAACCCCTTTCCCTATTAGCGTTACGTAATTGATGGATGGCCCCCTATTTGGATTTGAAAGAGAGGGTGCTGGTCCCTTTGCGCACTAAGGAAGCAAAAGCCGCATATATTTAACGAAATCGTTGATGATCAAATACTAGCTTATATCACGAGACAATGTTTTCGTCATCAGACCATGAGCGTCGAATTGTGCACGTTTAGAAGCCAAGCAATCCATACGTATGTAGTAGTATCCCGCGATGACCCTGAAATCATTTCGACTGGGTAAAGGTGTGGCAATATGTTACGGCAATCAATGTTATCGATTGGTTTGAAAAACATATAACCTTTGTTTTTTATTTGCTGTACTGGTAATGTACAGTGCCAAAAAACATGGCATGGCGTACCGAAAATTGGAATTTTGATTAGCTATGTTTATTTTCTAAAGCAGGGGTCTCGGCCTACGTACCCCTACGGCTACGGAAACTATGGCCCGTGGAAACTTTGAACGCAGTAATAAATAGTTGATTAATAAATGTTTAATGTTTCTTTATTTCATTCAATGAATTTTATTTCTTACAATATATGCATGGATAAACTTTGTAATACGTACTGTAATACGACTGTTCTCTATCATGTATCAATATTGTATCTACGTCAATGAACTCCACGCAGCACGATCTAATTTCACATTTACGAGCGGACAAAAAATATTAAAAAATATAAACTGTCAATAAAACAACTGTATTTACAAGGATAAGCTTTTTTTATAAATATAATCATCATACAGTATAGTACAACAAAGACACACAACAGGATTGAGAATAAAGTTTGGACTAGTCCCTCGAATCATACCGCTGAAGAGATAAGCTCGGTGTTTGGCTTTCAAATTATCAAAAATTTTAACCCCTACCTGTTTTCCATTTTTATTTGGTACTAGCTAGGAAATTTTCAATTGGATTAGTACATGGGCCTTTATTAATAAATTAATGTTAACCTAAATAAAAACCATAATATTAGCTTCTTGTTTTATGAAAGGTATCCTCAGGCTTTATTGACGAGCTACTCCACTATAGCTGACTAGCGGATCTATCTGTATCCCCTTTGTAGATTCATTCATTTCAATAGATCCTACATGCTTAGAGCCGTTGTTCGTCAAATTTTTCATCGTGTAAGAGCTCATGAAGCACTTGCTGAACCTCGGGAAAAGTAAGTGTATCGACATCTGAAGAGTGCAAATGATACATTATCACATCTTCGAACAGTAGTTTTGGAACATTTTCAGTGGGTGCAATATTCAGAACAGTAGGCTGGATCGTATTTAGCAGAACAGAAGGCATCGAGTTTGATTGGGCATTTTCATAACTGTTTGATACCAGTGAAACTGGAGCTACTGATGCCATATCTTCGTTAGGTTCGGTTTCTGTCGGAAACTCAATATCGGCTGTAAATTGTTTCAGATTTTCTGAGTCCGCTATGATATTGGCTCTGTTTACAAAATATTGGGTAAATTCTTCGCTATTTCCTGTATTATTGTAGTCGAGTACGGAAGTTATCTGGTCAAATGACGAATTTGATTGTTGGAATGCATCACGATCTAACTCCTGTAGAACAACTTCACTATTCGCGGCTCGTTCTGTTTGGTCAATAGTAATTGCTGTATGATTGCTATTCAGTAAGGAAACTACAGTATCTAATGCAGATTCTGGTAAAATATTTGATTGCTGGAATGCATCAGTTTGGTCAATGTTACCCGATAAAAATCCGGGATCATCAACTCGAATGGCTTCCAATGGCAGCTCAATATATTGACCATTCGATTTATGCACCTCTATAACATCTGTTTCAGTTCCCATTTCGAATCCAATCGATGGTATAATTTCTACGTTCTTTCTAATGTCATCGAAACGTACCGCTTCAAAAGCAGGCAATGCTTGCTTGTAAAACAAGGCTGTCGATCTTGGGTGATCTGGACACGGTGGTGATATCGGATAAGGATTCAAATTGATGGGTTCATTATAAAAGTTTGGCACTGGTTGATAGTTATAGTTGTAGATGTATGCAGTAGGTTGATGATGATGTACTACAGGCTGATGATGGACGTACACTTTTTTCTTATTTTGAAAAAATAATCCTGTTGTTAAATGAATTACCAAATTCACTACTAGTAACACTTTCAGGACCTAGAACAGAGATGAATGAAAAAATTGGCAAAAAGGACTTATTTAAAAATATAAGTTACAAGCATGAGCAAAAACTGCACACTTCACCTGCATTGCCACTTAAGTAAACCCAGCGGAACCAAAGCCACAAACGAACTAAGACCAAATCATGCAACAAATGTCGTTTTATATCAGAAATTCGGATTTTCTCTCTTTCCCATTTAATTTATGCCAACGAACCACTTCCTAATCTTCATCTTTTAACGATTTTTTTCATGTTGTTTATTTTTTCTTTGTAGTTCAGCTAGCTTAGCGGAAAAGCAATTTGAAAAAAAAGTGTCATCGATATTAGAGTTGCTCATTCATATTAGTGAAATCTGTGATCGAATGCCCAGGCTTTGCTATATTAATTTGCCTTATACACAATTAGAGTAAATCTGCGTCGAAAAGTTTATAATACTTTGTGCTAGAAGCTGTAAGAAATCAGATTATTTATACAATCGTGGTACACTCTGTTACCGGGTTACGCGCTGCACGAGTTATACGAATTCGGGAATACGTGGATTTTAAATTTTGACTGTTTGAGTTAGTTAAAATCAAAATAATTTGAATAATTTTTTAAATTCATAGTAAAATATGTAAAACAAATCATAAATTAAAGTAAATTAATTAAACAAATAGATAAAACCATTAGCTTCAATTAAACCTACACATAACTTGGGGTATCTTGGGGCAGAAAAAAGCGATTAACGTGGATATTCGAGTTACACGGATGCCTTCGGAACGCATTACCGCAAAACAAGGGATCTGATTGTACACTGTTACCAAGTGAATTAATCTATTTCATTTGATGTATTTCCATCATTTGAGTTTGACCAAAAGACGAAAAAGAAAAATTTAAAGCGATTATTAATGTTATAAATTAATCATATTATAAATTATCTAAACGAACTGATCGATTGATACCCTTATTTGTAGGTAGCAAAACTTGTTATTTATGGTTATGTTTTACAGTTATATAATAACCAACAATGAGGGAGAATATTCTTAGACTCCGCTCGTCGCACAGGTGTTGACATAGGTTTTGAACCAAGTAAACCCCTCCTTTGGACTTTTATATATATGCTCCTGTTCTGAAGTTAATAGGCAGTTGTCTTAGCGAACGGCTGGTATAGTGCAATCTCTCTTCATAATTTGTGTCTCGAGTCTCTAACGAGTATTCGAACACGATCGTCAACAGTTCCCACAAAAACGAGTTTCGGTACTTTCGTTTTGATTTAAAATTCATGATTTTTTTCCGAATTAAATTGGAAAACGGATGCGTTTCGGAGACATCATTATAACATGGTCTAGGGCATTCCTGAGGTAAATGTATTAGTAATCTTTCGTTGCCCCTTTCGTCGGTAGCCAGTATTTAGGATAAATGCGTTAAAGTAACGATCGAACTTTCGCTGATTTTATATTTCTCAGTCCACATGCTTTCACACAATTTGTACATACGATGTGTATACAGCAATGCGCTAGTGAATGGTACAGACCTGAGAGCATATTTTAACTACAACAGGTTTGTCTTTGACGACAGTAACGTTTGTTTCATAATGAGAATTGATAAAATATTTGAATTTATTTGGAAACTTTTTAAGTAAATAAAAAATGGAAACAAGTATAAAGATGTGAATTTTTTTAAGAACTTTTTCTTTTCTATTCGATCATTAGAGGACATCCATAAATTACATAACGCAAAACATGAGAAATGTTGACCTTGCAAAAGAATTAAAATGAAGTGCAAATTTAACTCTGCAAATAACCACCACCACGCCCCCCCCCCCTTCCCCCTCTTTAAATTACCCAGCGCATGTGCCAGCAGCCCAACACCCGGGTTGACTATTACATCACATTACTTACTTACATTGTCCTTTCACACATACGGGGCCAAATATCCTTCTGAGCATCTTCCTCTCGAACACGGCCAAGAGGGTTTAGTCAGATTTGCACATAGTCCATGTCTCAGAGGTTTATGTGAGTGCTGGAACTATAAAGGTACGGTATAGTCCCAGCTTCGACCGTCGCGACAGGTTTTTTGAGGTGAAATGCTTCCTCACATTCACATTAGTGATGTAAAAATTCCAGTTTTTTCGGAACGGAACGAACCTTGTAGGTTTTTTGAACCTACCTTTACAGGGAAAAAATCCCACACTGTTAGAACCATGTATACTCATATTGTTTTAGCAATTCAATAACATTATTGTTTTAATACAAATTTCTTTACGTAGATATTATATATTATAGAGATAGATTTTATAGATAATTATATATGATTAAAATTCTCATATTACTTATATCTGTTTTAACACTAATATTACTAACAATTTGTAATGCAAAAAAATTGAATTGAAAGATGAAAATATAAAAACAAGGGAGAAAGAAAGAGACGCATACAAAACAGTGCAATGGTAGCACGGGTGCTTGACGTTCGAAATGCTAGGTGCAAAAACCAGGTGAATCTAGGTTTGATCGTTCCATAGAAGGAAATTTTCATCACTACATCACATACGTGGTCTTGGGACAAGCACAGGGACTATAATTAGTGTGAGGTTCAGTTTTTTGGATCAACTACCATTATTCCAGGACAAATACACAATGTCTGAGACATCCAATGAAACATACCGAGTAAGGATGGGAACATTTACATTTATCGAGGCTTTATTTAGCTTATGGAAAAATAGGAGAAAAAGATAGAAAATTTTGTCAGAGGTCGGAGGCAAACAGAAGCGTTAAATCGAGTAATTAAAAAAGTGATTTTTTAAAGAGTACATTTATAAGAATGTTTGCATCATTATTTTTTTCTCCTTGGTCAGTAAAATTGGCACACACTGTCATAGTGTATGCCCGTTTAATTACATACATCGCCGAGGATTTCTTCCGTTGCACTCACGCCAGGCCAAAATAGCATGTCATCACCATTCAAAAAACATACCAACTTACATTTATTTATTTATTTATTTATTCTAACATTGTCT
>KB684113.1:0-15323 GCA_000349165.1 Anopheles christyi
AGCGCGAATAATTTGTAGTTCTTTATGCATAAAGCATTGTTAATCGTTGTATTCTTTTTTTTTTTGAAGAAAAAGTTTTTTAATATTACTTCTTTCAGTGTGGTGCACATTTTAGTCCATAAAGTATTCTTATAACGAAGAAGCATATTTCCATATTTCGACTAGCTCCACATAAAGGTATTTTGGTTTCGATACCTAGCTAAAATATATGTATATATATAAGATCCTTTCTACCAATTAAATAAAAACAAAGTTGCATTTCTTCCAACTAAAAGAAAAAAAAGAAAACTTTGTATTTCTCATTATGTGAGTGATTTTCTCTTAACGTAGTGGTTCTGTATTATCTGTGTTCGACAGTATTTCATATAAGTAAAAAAGATTTTTTTAAATTGGAAATCTACTAATTTTTAAAATGAAAAACCTATGGGTGCTAAGATAAATGAAAGCAAACAATAGATTTAAGGTTGTTAAAAATCCCTTTTTCAAAAAAGAAAGCCTTTGAAAACGTTGCATTCTTGGAAACATTTTCAACGTTTTTTGTGTTGTATGCACTACCACAAAATACACAATACATTAAATTTGTCTTCTTTCAGTCCTGTTTATCAATCTCCAACAGATCAACAGCCTTTTGGAAATTGTTCCAACCATTTTCAACTCCAACGATCGGAACCATCCATTCCATCACCTTCCCCAACACCACCTTGCTTTTACGATGTTCAACAATTATATAATTTCGTTACCATCTGGAATACAAGGTGGGTGAGAAAACGCTTATCGGGATTTGTCAAGCCCCCCTCCCTGCGCCCCATCCTCCCATCGAGCCACATAAAAGATGACCAACCGGGCTGCGGTACGCGTCAACAAGGCGAGGTAAGCCCATCCCCAGGGGATCAAATGTCACGTGGGAAGGAGAAGCGAAGGGGACACACCACCACCATCTTTCGAGGAGTTGTTTTGTGAGGGTACACATAAAACACTGGTGGTCAAGATTCACAAGATGCTGTAATCCGAACAGGAAAAAGGGGGGTGGGGGAGAGGAGAACGAGAGATAAGCAAAAGAAAGGTCTGAGGGTATCACTATCACTGCTGCCCGTACAAATGTCCGGTCGTTGAAGTTACGCAGCAGTATCACCGGCAGCTGCCGTCAGGTCGGTGCGTGACCAACGGCGAGCTCCAGTCCAGCTTGAACCAGTTTCGGTTTGCCGAAAAATTAAAAGGCCGCCCGTTCTTATCAACACCCCCGGTGCAAGAAAACGGGAAACGAAGCCGGCCCCTTTTGACATGGTAGATGATGAATGGGTGGCACACGCTGGTTGTATCTTGATTTTTGCCATGCTAGCTTTAATGCTCCACTTTGTATGTCCTTCCCCCTTGTGGGGTTACAGGTTTATTAGACGACGCGGTTCGCGTAGCCAAACGCCGCCGCGACACACATCCATTGCGACACACATTACAAAGAATGTACACGTTTTGTAGATAACAAAAGCGTTGGCTCTTAACCACGAACAAAGCAGCAACAAGCAGCATCTTCTTTGTTTGCACTCTTATCAAATAAAAAAAAATCTACACAGGTATTAACAATGTACCAACAAAAAAAAACAGTACACACTTTTAATAGAGGTCAAGGTAAATTTACCTGTTTTACTACACGGCAGCACTCTCGTCAAAGGTTGAATGTCCTGTGCGCCTTGTTTGCACAAATAAATTAAGATGACGGATTAGACGCGTCACGCTTTCACGCTGTGTTACTCGATCACACAAACAACAAATCGCAATTGTTACACTCGTCACACTGAGTAGATGATTAGTTTTTTGTTTACAATTTTGTTAAAAATAATTTAATAACTTAATTTAAACTTTCCGCACACAAATGATTCGGTCGTCAAAACGCCACACGACCACAGACTGTCAGCTGTGTGGCTAGAGTAGTGATCCCGATCCCTGTCCACGGCCCGATCGTTGTCCGCGAGCGTCACGCAGACAACCATGTCCACACACCATGGCCGAGCTAGTGGTTGACACCCACACACAGATCTTTCCGCAGCTATGGCGCGGGATTCGAACCGAACAAACGCGCATGATGCGCATGTAAATGTGTTTGATCGAAAACGGTGGTGGCCACCACGGCACGAGCTGGCTAGGGGCAGTTTTGATTCAAATTTGTTGGTAAACAACCTTACCGCATCCGCAGGGATCTGCTGTTGGTGCTTTCGCGTCCCTAACCTACCTTATCTTCATTCAATCGGGTTTAAATCGAGCGCCTGTGAAACTGTGCACAGCACGGTTCGTTTGACTGTGGTAAGCAGGCATGTAAGTGTATGGTTTGAGTGCCGGATTAAGCAATCTCGCCGTTCGAGTGAAAGTGTGCTTCAATTAGAGAAAGATCAAAGAGCGATCCGTCTAACAAAGTATGCCGTTGTAAGTGAAAGATTCACAACTTGGCAACATCCTTTTTTTTGCTGCGGAAAGCAATGCACATAAAATATACAGTGAGGGAAATAGCTGTAAGCGTATTTTGACTATGGGCCGTATTTTCAATGCTCATTTTATTAGCAGAATATTGTTACTATGTCTTTTATGGGCTACCAAAAAGCCACATAATTGATCCAATCATATTTTAAATATACTCCACAATCATGCGAATCACTAACAAATCACAAATAACCAAGCCTTGACCGATTACGGCGGATAAGCCAAAAAAGAAGATAAAGAAGAAGTAATACTATTCGCTTTTGATGACTTGGGAAAAACTTCTGATTTAACCTGTGTACGACAAATTATTGTTTGACGCTTTTTTGGCTTCATGATGAAAATTTCTAGTTTAATTTAAGTCAGTTTTCGATTAACCTTGCCTTTAGTATGAGGCGAATAATACCAACAAACAACGTGATGAGACTGCTAACTATGTTCTAAAAAAATGATTTCCCTTGACCCACTTTTTGAGAATCGAGATGCGCACATCCAGGAGCTGGGTAAGCATCTCGTGGTTAGGAAACGCGAGTTTTTCGTTTACAGAAGAATAACCGAAAAACTCGCCTTTAAAATAAAAATAATAGCTTACGTGTTTAGCTGCGCCTTTCGGTACGGGTATACTGAAATATATATCAGTAAAATTTTTCGAATGACGTGTATGAATTAATCGACTTGACGACTGTACCATAGGACCGCCCCAAAGACTTATCATGGCGACTGGGCAGCCTTTGCTGAAATGCTTTTACTATCATAAATACTAAAACGCTCTCGTAGAGATTATCGACTAAAAACAAATTTTTGTATTACAGACATAATAATCGAAACTGAAAGTCATCAGTTGAATTATTAGGGATACAAGCAATAGGTATAGTGGTCAAAACTGAAGACGCGCTTACATTCCTTTCGCTCACTGTATTTACTAACCATACAACGCCACCTTCTTCTAGGGTTGAATAAGATTTCGTTTTACTCACCAAATCCAGCCTATTTCAATAAATGATTACCAAAACACTGCGGCACACTCTACGTAAAATAAGACGGGAATGCTATTAAAATGCCACACAATCAACGTAATCGCTGATAGTCGCTGCAAGATTTCTAAACACGGTACACTTTTGCTTACCTTTAAAAGTACCACCACTTCAAACTGCAAAGAAGAAAGAAGCAAAATGTTACAAAGTACAAAAAAAAAAAAAAACCTGGAACATAACAAGTAATCGAATGGGTTATAGCGATGCATCCGCGTTCGATCAGATAGGGAGGCAGGGGCAGTAGCATCAGCAACAGGTTCAATAAACATACTTTTTACATCTTATCATCTCACCTGTCACTTTACAACAAGCAGCTTCTATAATCTTATCTACAATTGTTCTGCCAGGAATCGCTCGCGACAGATAATCAGGCCAACACAACAATGTAACTATTTTGAATAATTTGTTTCGGAAACGGTAGAGCAGCACTCGAACCGGTGTTGGGTTTGAAGACTTGTGAAAGTATTTTATATTGTGACGGTTTTATTTCAAAGATTAAAAAATCAACCGGCAAATTCCAATCCGGCTCTCCCTCCGCATGATATGTACAATTACAAAACAAGCGAAAGACTGCCCCAAGAACGTATGCTCTCTGTATCGTAAGTGAGTTTTTCCTTCTTTCTTTTTTACTAAAAATTATACGACTCTATTAGTTTTTGTTTCATCTTATCTATCTTTCAATAGTGGAGAGTTAAGGCAAGTTAGGAAAGTAGATTTAGTGATTGTGAAATAGAGTGGAGAAAAGATGCAACAGTCAAAGGACTCACGGCACAAAGACGGGAGTTGTTCCCTTTTCATGATTTTGCACCCTCGTCATCTGAGTTCGTTGGTTCGCTCGCATTCGATCTTATTACTGCGTTAGGATAAAGAATTACCTTAAACTGGTTATTGATAAGCATCGTAAACTAAGTTGCTGCCTTAATTACGCCTAAATTATTAATTTTGACCTACATTTAATGCCCAATCGGATTTGGATCTCGATCAATATACTAAGGATTAGTTAAGTTTGTTGATATCGTTTGCCCTCGTCATTTGGCACCACTATGCAGAAACAAATACCTATTTTTTTCCCAACCCTTCGCTCTTGCAGCACCGCATGTACCCCTCAAAAGTCTCATAAGAATGTTTTCCTTTTCCGAATGCATAAGCTCGAATAACATTTCCTTCATCCACATTCTTCTATTCGTTCAATTATTCTCTATCCTTTAGTATTTGATAAATTTGTTCTAATTTTCCTACACTTGTTGAGCAAATGTATAGTTTGTATAGCTTTTTTTTCTCTTTACAGCTTTTCAGGGTGTATGTGTGTTTTTGAGTAAGTATGAATTTGTACCGAAATTCGAGCGATTAAAAAAAACAAGCTGAAATAAGCTAAAATACCTCCATCTGCATTTCTCTCCATCACACTGTTGTCTTGAAATCTTCTTTTCATTGCAAGGAGAACATAGCTAATTGATTGTACAGCTTCTTTACGTATTTTGTTGAACAAATAGTTTAAAAATAACTACTTTAAAAAAGGCTACACAAAGTGGCAAAGAAATCAACAAATCACACACGCGCGGAGTGTTCGCAAATTAAGGGATTCAATTATAGTGACTGCATTTTATACTACCTAAAACATTAAATTTGTTCCAATCGATTCCATTTCTCTCCTTCAGATCTTCGTCTCTTTCTCTCTGCTGCCCTTATTATCCTGCTGTTCTAACATTACAGCAGAAAGAAAAACATTCAGCAATGTGTAGCGTTATCAACACAATAAACCTATACTAAACATATTTGCAATCATTCCTTCTTCCCTTTCTTTGCCTTCTAGTTAAACAAAACAGTTTGTTTCCATTCTACTTCTTTGGGCGGAGCAGCACTTGATAAGGTGGAGATAAACGTTTCAGCAGTAGTTTGACTTACAATTAGTTATGTGTTGCATTACCTCGAGTTAAAATGAACAAACAAAAGCAAATAAGTGGTTTAAAAGATGGTGAAATGTGTAACTGCGTGATGCGTTAAGATTAAAACAACGAATAAACACAAGAGATCTTAAAACGCAAAACTAACGTTACGCGATAAAGGCGTTTAACAATTAAAAAATCAGTTAAAATAAAGAAACGTTAACAGATCAAGAAGCAGGCAATAGTTCGCTAGCGCGTAGTTGATAAGGTTCCAATCACCGCTACATTAAGTGCTCCCGGTTCATGGCTCCCCATTTTTGTGATCACTCTTTCGTAAAATAAGTTGTTTTCCCCGAATGCAAACATTGATCCTGATTAGTTACTCGATGAACCAATCTCGTACCGACCGTTTTTCAGCACAATCACCAGCACCGTTATGTTATCCACCGAGCCGCGGTTGTACGATTGCAGTGCGATACTTTTCGCGCCAAAGTGCGGTTCATCCAATCGTTCCCGAACGAACGCAACCGCTTCCTCGTTGGTGAACGTGTCCCACAGCCCGTCCGATGCCAGGATGAGGAATTGGGGCCTGTGGTAAAATGGCAAACAGTAACAATATTAGTGATTGTGTCAAGGCTGAAACTTATGAGCAATTGTACGCTTACCTGTGATCGACTAGATCAAACGAAAGTACGTCTGGGTTGGCAATGACTAAATTTTTCTCCTTCAGCGGATAATCACCAAGGGCACGCGAGGTTGCCAGTATGCCCGCCACCCGCCAGACGCCCTTGAACGCGATGAATCCACCGGCATCGGCAATACGCTTCTGCTCCCGTACCTGTTGCGGTTTATGATCGAAGGACAGCGGAATGGCATTACCCTTGAAGTCACACATTACACCGCGCGAATCGCCAACGTTGGCCACTATCAGTTTGGTGCGATGTATGACAGCAATCAGGGCGGTCGTGCCAGCAAAGTCCGCCTGTTGTGGGGAAGGGGAAAGATTGAGAAAACACAAAAGACGGGAATATGAGTTTTACATGGACTTTCCAATCGTTTGCTAAATACACTCCTGGCATTAAAGATGCGCAATAGTCAACAGGCATGTTAACTGATAAGACCGCCAGCCAACGGGATTTAATAGGGTTTCACGAGCGAAGCAATGGCACAGTGTTTAATTCTTTCGACCAGCCAGTGTAAAATCATGGCTGAACATAAACGATTGGCTTTACGGTACAGTGTGCTTGTAACCATCATCATACTGCCCTTTCCGGGATGTATCGCACAATCATCAAGAACTTCTAGTGACATCAGTGATACGGTATCACAAAGTTCAAGTGGCTTTGGCTACGAACTACTACGCAATCAGCTGGAGGAAATGCAAGGGAGGTGAGCAATGGCGCTGCATATGCATCTGTTTGTACCGTAATTATTTAACGATGAGCGAATCTTTTCATCGTAGCATCGCACAACTGCAGCAAACTGCCGAGCAGCGTAATGAGTGTGCCAGTCTGGAAACTAATATTGCCACCATAGTGAAACGGCTCGAAACAATCGAAAAGGGAATGAAAGAAGGTAGAAATGAATATTAATTTCTTTTTAAAATAGTCCATAATACTATTTTCTATCCCATACACAGCAACGTCTCAATTGCGGTCACGTCCTACACGCGTACAAGAACCTCCAACAAGCAACGGTTACGTCGATGTCGAAAGGATGAAAAGCATGTTAGATAAAGCTTTAGAGACGCATCAAATGAACTTGTTTGCCCAGGAAAGGAACATACAAAGAGAGCATAGAACACGGACTCAAGATTCAAGGAATCGACAAACGTTACCCGAACCCGAATCCATTTACGACAAAAGTAAATATTTCAACTGTTCCTTTTTCTCTACTTTCATTTCATCAGCACTTTTCTATTTGCAGTTTACAATTCCTGTGACGATGTACCATCTTCAGGCATGTGGAGGATTCGAAATGGCAGACAGGTATCGAACGTACACTGTATTAAATTCTAAATTTTGCAGTAATCATTAACCTATCCACCGTTAGCCACCAACAGAAGGGAAATAAAAACAAAAAGTTTTAGCAACAGGAGCATTTGCTTACCATTTTTTTGGCTGCCTCCACCAAATCGTAGTCAGCGGCCAGCACTTCGTCGGTAATGATTTTGCCAAAGTTGATGCTTCCATTCTGTACGTAGCAGCGGGCATCGTACGTTTTCGGTTTTACCGGTGCAGGACCACTGCCCGAGGTACCGTTCAGCAGGTTCTTCTTAACCTGCTGTCTTGCCGGCGATTGATTGCCCATGTACTTGCTGAGCAAATCGTTTTCCAGCATCTGATTACTGTTCGCTGCTCCACCACCCCCATTTGCCGCGCCTCCTCCAGTTCCTGCACCAGTGCCGACCGTATCCTCAGTCTTTGATTTGCGAAAGCTCTGTCGCCGCTGAACGACCGCCGGATCATTATTTCCATTGTGGGCATTCACCTTGTACCGTTCGTTTACTTCCTGCTCCTTGTCGGTCTGCTTTTCTGTCCCCTTCTCTTCGTCCTTCTTATTATCGTCCTCAGTACAAATGCCGCCCTTAGGGCTTGGAAGTTCCTTCCCATCCGCAATGGCTGACGATTGCATCAGCTTCTGGTGGATGTTCGGTATCAGCACGGTTTTCGCGTACTCGGCCGCATATTCACCACCGTGCCCGTCGAAGATCGCAAACAGGGAAATGCCGCTGCTGTTGATGTTTTCACTTATCACAAATCTGTTCGCAACAAAGGGAAAAAGGTAAGAGTTAATTCCCATTACAATGAAATCACGAGTGCCCTCTTTTGCGTCAAGCGACATGTGCGACGGCGACATCGGCTTGAGTGTGCCATGTGCGACACTCGAGAATCCCGGTAGTAAACAACGGAAACTGCAAACAACGATCGTAAAAAAGGTAGGGACTATTCGATGACGAAGCAAGTGCGCACTTTATCTACGGGACACACACCCGCAAACATCTAGTTGGCGTGGTTTGCGTGCAAGATGGCTTACACTCCCATTTCCGTATTGATTTATGGTTAAGCTAATAAAACAGCTAAAATAACATTTTTGCTTCATTATTGTAAAGAGATTAAAAAATCATACAACATCGAACGAATACTTTTCGATATGCGATTCGATGGGTTGCACTTTTTCTAGCGCACGTAGGAGAAGCACACAGTCGTCGCGCAATTTAGCCCCTGTTTCGGGGGTTTTCTAAAAATATATTCGTAACAGCTTTGACATTAAGTGGAGCGATAACCGGCCGCAGAGGCAAAGTGCGAACAGTAGTGTAATGCTGCTCCGCTTTTCCTTTCCCACACTATTCTCTTATCTACTGGCACCCTCGTGTCGGTAAACCCTCTGTCTGTTTCTAGTGGGGCTTCAGTTAATTATCAATAGCTCTCACCTGTCTTCCATCTTTGCTCGGCGGCCTTGGACCGCGTACACCGCACTTCCGGTCGTGCGCTCGTCCCAGCTGTTCTTCTCCGCGGCCGACGCCAGCATCGAGAGCTTGCCGGACCGGCCACCCACCTTGCCCAGCCCGAGCGAGTTGCTGATGCGTCCGATGAACCCACGGCTCCATACTTCCGCTGCTTGCAGGTACAGTACAAACAGACAGATTAGCAGGCCGGCGATCAGCACCTCCGGCTTCAGCAGGTACACCCGCATCACTTTCCAGACGTAGCTGAGCGAGCTGTTGAGCGGCGTAACGCCGACTGCGAACTTCGAGAGCAGCTTCATGTGCGACTTGGACAGCGTTTGGTACAGTATCTTATCTTCTAACTCGTCCTCCATGTCCTCCCGGGACAGTTGCCTGTCCGCCCGTTCAAAAAGCTCCCCGTAGGTGTCTTTGGCACAAACAAACGCACACACACGCAAGACGAGGCGGAACGCGAAAAATGCAATGCAGCGATGCACCAACCGTATCGATCTGGGTCACTTAGCTTGCGCCTAACAGCGACTAGAGCACATCCTCCTCGAAACGATCGTAAGACGATGCGGTGTCGTGTGATGGATTATTAACCGTTCAACTGCGTAATGCAAATGTCGGCCGTCGCATTCCCGCAACGGGAAGAAAATTCCCTGTAGTAAATTGATGACGCCAGTTGGGGCCGAGCAAAACTAGAGCCTCGTCCTGGCTGCTTCCACGATTTTTTCACCCACACAGGGTGGAAAATCCCCAGTAGTCGTGTTTGGCGCGCCTACCGCCCGCAAATATCCACACGGGTACAGCTCTATAAGCTACAAAGATACTAATTTTGGCCACAAATCGACGGACAGCTGCGAACCACAGATGAAAATGTATTGCAAAACAACAAATCTACACACCAATACAGAGCAATTTTCTAGAGAATGACAGCTCGAACGGACGTCAGTGGGAGATCTCTCGATTATCCGGGGTTAAGCACTATGGGAACGGATTTGTTGTATTGGCTATTTTTTTGTATGTTGGATACCAGTTCAGCAGTTACGACAAAAGTAAATATTTCAGCAGTACAGCAGAGCATCAGCAGTTGAATGCTTTTAATTGTCTGTTGTACATCGTTCCCAAAACAAGTGTAATAACCATCTTTAACCAAGACACATTAAAAAAATTGCTTTATACTTTACATAATTTATTGTTTGTTTCTCGGAAGAACGACCAAACCGCACCTCTACATAAAATCATTCCTACTATAAAGTTATGAATGAATAATGTTATATAGCATTTAAATTAAAAATTTAGTTGATTTATCAGTGAATGAGTAAAAAAAATGGACCTCTGGTCTCAATTTGCGTAGGCAACAATTTCCAAAATCGCTCTCATGAGTTCGTTTCGCATTTTAACGATTTTTAAATGCTAGAATTCCCACCCTTGATTGATTGAGTAACAATATGCATGTCGATGTCGCATGCATCCAGATTATTATCGTAAAAAAACGATCGCATCATCGCCACTTGTTCAATGAAAAGAGGATTTCCGATAACCACTTGCTCAACGCTAAGTGCTAAATATTTGTCATCAGTTGATCAACCATCGGCCTTTACAATGCACTGGTTCAATGTTGCTCCAAAAAGCCTTGAAAATGGTCCCATGTTGAACATGGTCCGACATGATCCCCAATAGTTCAGATTAACATTTCTCCCAACATCTTACAAAAATGATAAATACGACTCAAGAAAAAAAACGACGATTTAAAACCCGCTGCATTCCATCTTCCACTCCACGTGCACGCCACAATTGTTGTCCGCTTGAAAACAAAAACAAAAACGATACACATTACCCAAAACAAATACAAAAGCAAATTTTTGAGAAGGCGACAGAGATGGAAGAGAGAGAGAAACTGAAGGTGCATGCGAAAACATTTTACACGCACACATTCTCAGTGTCTTGTTAACATTCTGGACGGTGGGATAATTCAATATGCCGAAAGGACCGGATTATTGTTGAGAGTTGACACAGCAGTACGAATACTAATGAATGGAACTATTTTGAAAGTAGTTCCTTTGAGGCAAAACTCATGATAATGAAGAATAATAGCTGTGTGAAGAGAATATACTCAGACTTTTGAAAATGTGATTCTGTTGAATTAGTGGGACTTTTGATAAACCAATCAAAATAATAAAATCGATAATTTTAATTTTCATTGCCTACTTTTGCCAACTGATATAATCTTACTAGCCAAAACAAACGAAAGAATAAAATTCTTGTTAAGATTTTCAGTTTGGTGGTAAAGTTACAAAAATCAATTTCCTTTTTTTTTCAAACAAAATAATTAGAATTGTAATTGCGAATGTATACTAAATATATGACCGCTTTTAACCCATCGTGCCCTTCGAGTTGGAAACGAAACCGCCCCCTCTCACTCACTCATTTACTCTCAGCAGCGAGCTAACGTTAGACGTGTTTTTCGTGCGTGCGTGTTTGCGAAACATTAGTAAGTTCCAAGTGTCCGGGGGCCGCTCGTCTATCGCGAGTTTGCCCTTTTTCCCTTATCAGAAAGAAAGCGGTAAACGCGCGTTCTGCGCTAAATTCAGTACGAACCGCGCGGTCGTATGCCTGTGTTTGTACGTGTGTAAATTAACAGTCTGGTTCACAGTACAACTTCTGAACGGCCTTCCGACCGGGTTGGCCAAAAGGAGACAAAATCGATTAGTCGCCGAAGGGTCACCGTGATCACGAGAGCAGGAAAAGGATTATCGAACACAGCTCTCAGGTTGTTGCGTTTATGGTTTTGGCTGTGTGTGCGTGCGAGACACTGACATCCAGTCGCGCTAGGATGTGTTGGTGAGCGTGGCATTATTGTCCTGACCGTTTGGTGTTTCCTTGCAATCTATCCCGTTCCGTTATATTTTTTTAAGGTTAATAGAACCACTGCTGTTTTTTGTGTGTGCGCAATTGGGTGAATTGTATAAAGTGAATCTTTCTAACACAAATATGGTAGCTGCCAGGGTGTGTAATCAATAGTCGCAAGGGTAGTGCAGGATTTCATTGGCTCAATCAGCCGGAACGGTCGGTCAGCGGTCGAATGGGTGTGTAGTGCTGTTGACATGCTGCTTGTTGGCGATAAGGAATTTCTCCGGCCAAGAGAAGAAAAGAGCGAGATTTGTATGCTGCGAGAATGCGTTTTTGTAGTGATGTGTGTGTGTGTGTGTGTGTGTGTGTGTACACGCCAGCGAAAGTGATGAATGTTCGGACCTGCTCGGTCCGGCAATTGAGTGAGTACAAGGTTTTGCAGCATCCCATGCAGTCGTAATGCGTTGACAACATCGTTACACAAAGTGAAGCAGAAAGGAAGTAGGCGGCTTGTATTACTGTTCATCTTAACCCATTGTTTGTATTCCTGTTCTCATGTGTATGATCTCGGCGTGTGTGTGTATGTAGAATAAAACAAAACCCTCAAAACCCTTCCCAAAAAACCAGTTTGACAGGTGCGCGCGGTTATCCGGTTTAGCTTTGTGTTGAGAACACGCTTGAGTGTGTTGTTCTTCCCTTCGCGTCTGCCTACACACGCATCCCACCACAGTAGGCGCAAAAGGCGTATTTATCCCCGTTCTATGCAGAACCCGGTCTCTAGGTGGCCGGCCCCTAGCCACATGTGTACATGTGTGTGCGTGTGTGTGTGTGGGTAATGCTGTATTGCAGGCCAAAAAGCAAAAGTGCAATCAATTCTGACAAGTGCTATTTAAATATCAATATTATCCAAAGAGTGTATCGTGTGCTTATGTTTTTACCTTTTCCCCACTTCTGTGGCAGGCTAGTGAAATTTAGCGAGTGTACTGAAAGTGAAATTTGTGTCCTACAATCAAAAGTACCAATGTGTGCGGGGTTTTAAGTCCACTCCAGTCGTTGAAAAGTGAAAAGAAATTGAAAAAATATGCTCTTCCGGCTGGCGAGGGCAAGTTGAATTTGAATTTGCATAGAAATGTTTCTTTTTTTTGTCGAATGAGTTGGCTCTCTCGTGACACGTATCTTCATTGTGCATGTGCCTTCACGGGCCTATGAGATAGTGCGTGCGTGTGTATGTGTGTAAGTGCAAGTGCGTGGAATTCGTAGAAACCCTTTTTTATCCCGGAAAGAAGCGCAGCAGCACGCAGAATCGATTAAATTACACAGAGTGAACACAACCAAACAGTTGTATCGGCCAAACCAACCCAGTTTTTTTCAGTCGACTTTGTTGTTGTTGTTGCTACTGTGTGCTAAAAGCTGCAGCAACACCGGAGCAACAATGACCGAGCGGAAGTTCACCCGTGGGCTTAACAAGCCCGGCATGGCGGCACAGCTGAGGGAAAACATCTCGCAAGTTGTACGTGAATCCACCTCACTTGTATGTATTTAATTTTGTTTATTTTAATTTGAATCCCCCTCCCTCCCTCCCTTCCTCTTTCCATTCCTATTTGTTCCTCCATACAACATCAAGTCCCGATTTCCATGAAAGTGGAAAAGAAATTCCCTTCCGCCCTCCTACGAGAGAGACGGCAAGAGGGAAAAACACACGCTGGTGTGTGGTAGGGAAATATTTTTGCGTAAGTAAATGGGAGCAGTATTGATAAATTCCTGGTTGGGAAGGTTGTGAGGTGGTCGCAGGTTTGGTGGTAGCAGCAGCAGATGATGATGGTCATGAGCATGACGATCATCTCTGCTGGGCGGCACAGGCCGATGATGCAGAGGTACTTAACGTTAAAGTTCACGCATCCATGGTTTTAAATGTAAACGCGAACCGTATGTGTGGCAAACTCTCCCCCCTTCAGTTTTGCCCCTTTATGGGATGTGGGTTGTTTTGATTTGGAGATCGAGTGCAGTTCGGATTTGGTAGTTGATGTGGGAAGAAAGACAACAACAACAAAAAAAAGACAGAAACCATTTCCATCCGATGTTTTTTTTTAAATATGCGTTTTGCTGCTACTGCTGCTGCTGCAATTCGTTCTAACAGGTTTCGGTGCGCCTGTTTTGTAATGTGGGGTGCGTGATACGCAAGAGAGTGGGAGTGTTTGGGTAAATTTCACACACTTTCCGAAAATCACATGGATTGAAAATGGAGCAAGTTTTCGGTTTGTTACAGACGCGCATAAAAGCATGTTCGTTTCGGATTTAATGTTGCGTTGTAACCGTTGGAGTAGAAAATAAATATTAATTTTGCATAACGCATCAGTAGAAAGGAATAAGTCATGCAATGCCTTTCCATACAATGCAATGAATGATTATGCAACTCAAAAATTTTCCCTTGATAGAAAAACCATATTTTAATGAATACATTTCGCAAAATGGATGATTTTATGTGCATTTATTTGTTGTTGTTTCAGCCTTCTATTGAATTAACTAAATAAAAACTCATTATAATTCTAAACAAGACTAAAAATATGAAGAACTTTGCATTCTTATACACTTGTTTTAGGTTTAATTTTTTTTTAATTTAAAAAAAGCTACAACAAAAAAATGCCTTGACAACCAACAAACTAATCCACCAATTTGAACCGCTCAGTGAAACCCGATACCGATGGGGTGGTGTTCGGGTGTGTGTTTGTGCGAAAAAACCGCGGGCGTTAAATTTTCCGCCTCAACGTCCCATGTTTAGTGTGCTTTACATTTTTCGGCCAGCCCTTATCAAGTTGTGGGGATGGTGGTGTGGCGTTTTATTTGCACAACTTACAACCGAACGCCGTCGGGACCGATGACTCATCATCATGATCGCTGTGATTCTGTGTGTTAGTGTGTGTGTTTTTTTTTCGCACACAATGAAATACTGTATACTAACACTGCGCACGTGTTTTGCAGCCCGTGTCGAACCTACTCCTTGTTCGATGCTCTGAGAAGCGTAGCATAATTTTTTCGCGTGCGCATCATCGCGTTCATGCTTTATGTTGCTTTTTTCGTTTTCTTCTCTATCGTTTGGCCCAGCTCATCTGCTCTATCTATTTAATGCTGATCCAGTAAATTGTGTACTTGTGTGTGTCTCTGTGTGGGTGGGCGGCGTATTATTTGCAAACAAGCAGTTCTGAAGTTCTGCGGGAAACAAAGCGAATGCGTTCAATGATGAAGGGTTTTTTGCCTCATAATCATAAATGGTCACCATGAATGTGAACGCTTTGTCGTAATCCGTCTGAGAAGGGAATTATAAGATATCAATTAACATCGCTCTCTGGGGAGAGTAATTGAAATAAGCTCGTTTCATTTTAGTGCTGACGTAGTTTATGAAAATGATGTCACATTTTAATTATTTCCCTCTATTTGTTCTGTCTGGATCAATGTTCCGAGGGTTTCTTGTATGGCATCATTTTTAATTTTCATTGAGTTGGTAACGTTTTCTACACACCAAATTTGCTAGAGAAAATAGTTTATTTCATAGCGTGCAAAGGTGACATAACGCAAGTTTCAATTCCAATTGAATTTATTATACGCAACCGTTTCACCGGCAAAAAGTAAATG